>JADNRY010000590.1:0-36754 GCA_015501585.1 Rhodocollybia butyracea
GGATCTTCACGGCGACGAGACAACAACTGAACATGCGTAACATTCTGTGACAAATGCGCGGAAATCGCTAAATACAACCTTTCGCTCATGGGCACAAGATATGCCTTGACAGCTTCAGCGTTGGAAAGGATTGCCGGCAGTTTCATCAGCTTATCCACGAGATTCTTAAACTCTCGGTTATACATCATGATCTTTTGATGTTTACCAATGTCCAGAGGTGTGAACTTCCCGGTTAAGATCTCGAGCTCTTGGCGTGAACCAAGCTCACTATCTACCGATTCAGAGAAGATTGCTCGTAAATCTCTAAAGAACTGTTGCAAATTAGGAGTTGCGACGGAGGGTAGATACTTGTATGCTTCCCGAGTGGAATAAGTCATCCAGTCCAACGCCAACGCCACTTTCGCTGCTTCCTTGGTAATGTTTGCCGCGGCAATGAATCGAGTAGTATCCTCAATCCAACCATTCAACATAGACGGATCATCTTTATTAAATAGTGTCGCCGTTTTACTACGCTTAGGAAGGTACTTCGAGTTATATTCATCGAGCTCATCTTGTGTTAACTTAATTTTGTCTCCAAACAATTGCGCAACCGTAGCATTCGTTCCCATGGGAGCTGCACCACCAGATCCGCCAGAACCACTCGAACCTCCAGCGTTTCCACTAGAGCCTCCAGCGTTCCCGCTCAAACCCGGGTTGTTATTGTTTGTAGTAGTACTCATTGTAAGATTGTTTAAAATAGAAGACGAGAGTTGATTAACTGCTGTAGCTAACTGAGAGATTTCCTCGGGAATACGAGGAAGAGATGAAGATGAAGATGAAGGTTGACTAGTCAAGTTGTCTCATCAGGAAAAGCCATTTTTGCCTAGGTGACCCCAGAGTGGCCTAAAGCAAACTAGGTGACCTATGAATCCTATGGCATCCTAGGAATTTGGGCTCGTCCCTTGCCAGTCAAGGCTCTTGAGGATTCCCTAGGCAAGCCTAGGTCTGCCCAGGTTTTCCCCAGGTGCTCCTGGGGAACACCTGGGGAACACCTGGGCAAACCTGGGCAAACCTAGGCTTGCCCTGGGTTTGCCTAGGATACCCTAGGGAATCCTCAAGAGCCTTGACTGGCAAGGGACGAGCCCAAATTCCTAGGATGCCATAGGATTCATAGGTCACCTAGTTTGCTTTAGGCCACTCTGGGGTCACCTAGGCAAAAACGGCTTTTCCTGATGCTTGCACACGGGCTGGAGCACCCCTTGTACTTGAACTGGCTTGAGTAGTATCAGTGGGATCTGCTTTCGCTTTCCCTTTTAAAGACTTCTTGGCAACGTGAGTTGTTTCAGAAGTCGCACGGACTATGCTTGGTTTAGATCCGCGTGAAGACGGAGTGCTAGATCCTGCTCAAGTGACAGAAAAAGGAGGTCGACGTTCAGGCTCGACGCTACTATTATATTGTTCTCAAGTTTTAGGTACTCTTTTACTGTGTCTTAATTCAGATGTTCCCGGATCAGGAAGTTCGCCTACTCCGGAAAGAGTTGACTCTGAATCAGGTGTATTATCCGAGGGATCACTAATCTTGTGGACTAGCAAATGAAGGACAAAGAAGATGAACTCTACTAACCCAAGGACTAGGTTTGTAGTAAAATCCGATAAAATTAGATTCCACCCCTCGCGGTGGGCTCCAGATATTTGGGTATTTACGTGTAGGTATGCGAAAGGTGCTATAAAACAACCTAACAAAAACACTACCGCACCTAACCAGACTATCGATATGTAAGGGAGCGAGGGCGGGTTGTCAGAGATTCCCCGAGGGAAAGCTTTGTAATATCGGATGTACGCACACGACTGCTTCAGGTTCAAGACTGTAGCGCTAACGTGGGTAACTAAGCTTAGACAACTCTTAGAACTAAGTCGAGAGAAGCCTAGTTGGGGTGTACGAGTGTACGAGGGAACCAGGTGTGTATGTCCAAATCAATTAACCAAAACCAAAAGCAATACAACGAAACTAAGATTCTCCTAGGCAAACTCTGGCTCTAGCTAGAATAGTAATCTCGAGGTTTGTCAACAACCCTAGGCAAACTCTGGCACTAGCTGCTGTGACACCGTAAAGTCCTCGACCAAACTCTGGGCCAAGCTACGATATTGTGAGTGAACTTAATCACTAGGAACTCGTACCACAATCTTAGTGGCTTGTCTAACTTCGTGAAGAAGTCAACTAAGGAACCCTCACTCTGGAGCCGAATAATCCCTTACTAGAAGCCGTCCCCTCTAAGGAAGCAACTAGATTTGAGTTGATCCGGAGTTCGAGAGAACTCTACACACTTAAATTTGATCAAGATATAAATGGGCTTTGCGAAGCATGTGAAGTTTATTACTTTCTTGAGATAACCAAGTCAGGAGGCGTCACGCTACTGATCCCGTGGGGACGTTCTACGGAGCACTGGTCTTAGCAGTCAAGTCGAGGGCAAGAAACTTGTCTTATTGAATAAATATATCTGGCTTATATACTGAGTAGAGAGAGTTTAATACAAAAATAGATGAAACAGATACGGAGAGAGACGGAAAGAGAGTGGAACAGAGGAATCTGGCTCAGAAAGGAAACTCCAGCCTATATATGGTACACACGATAAAGAAATAGTCCATTCTTGGGTATATATCAGAGGTAAAATATGATTTCGTGAGGATTAACATAGTTTTAGAGTGTTTTGATCCGAGCGAGGTTTCTCCGATTACTCCACAATTCTCCGGGGTCAGGAGTACCTTTGCGCTTCATGATCACTCGCCGCCCGGTTTCCCTTGGGTGAGTTTCATTCTATTCCTCGGATAGTTCTGTCCATCCTGAGTGTGATTAACATTCTCTCGAGAAGGCCTGTTATCTAGCTTTCCAACGACACCACTTATGATAATCTCGAGCAACTGCGCTGAGTATGTACAAGTGATTCCCGATAGTCGGCTTTAACGGATAAGACCTCCCGTGTATGATTTCTAAGATCAAATGTTTCGATTTGCCAAGGCTATCCCGGCGCGTAGCTTTCCGTAGGACCGCTAAGCATGTTTCTACCGTCCTCACGGTTGCAACCGGTGCCACGAATAGACCGCTACAGTTTCCCTCGGGATTGTTCTGGTCCATTGTTACGGACTGTAAAGTCCACATCTTAACATAGCTCATTGGGGGTCTTAGTGCAAGGGATGCCTTCCCTCATAATTCCTTCCCTCGAGTAACGCGTTGGTTTAGTACTTATCCCGCTTCGAGATGTCCTGTAGTTTAGAGAGTCTACACTCTTTGGGTATAACTAGATTGACAATCTAGCGTTACATCTCTGGGCAGCCCAGGTATCCTCGCTAGCTTGGCTCTAGGCTACGCTTGTGGGCATACCTTCACGGCTCGCTGAGTATTATTGTTAAGTTCTTTGCCTCGGCAACAGCTATCACGCTCGGGCTCCGTATAACTCTCTTATTGCATTGTATAACACATACAAAGTGTCAAAATGTACGGTTACACGCCTTAGGCCGATTTTAGGCCTAGTACCGTGACGCCTCCTGACTTGGTGATCTTTAGAAAGTAACTAACTTCACGTGCTTCGCAAAGCCCATTTATATCTTGATTGAATTTAAGTGTGTAGAGTTCCCTTGAACTCCAGATTGACTTAAATCTAGTCACTTCCTTAGAGGGGACAGTTTCTAGTAAGGAATTATTTGGCTCCAGAGTGAGGGTTCCTTAGTTGACTTCTTCACAAAGTTAGACAAACCACTAAGATTGTGGTACAAGTTCCTAGTGATTAAGTTCACTCACAATATTGTAGCTTGGCCCAGAGTTTGGTCGAGGACTTTACGGCGTCACAGCAGCTAGTGCCAGAGTTTGCCTAGGGTTGTTGACAAACATTGAGATTTCTATTCTAGCTAGAGCCAGAGTTTGCCTAGGAGAATCTTAGTTTCATTGTATTGGTTTTGGTTTTGGTTAATTGATTTGGACATACACATCTGGTTCCCTTGTACACTTGTACACCCAACTAGGCTTCTCTCGACTTCGTTCTAAGAATTGTCTAAGCTTAGTTACCCATGTTAGCGCTACAGTCTTGAACCTGGAGCAGTCGCGCGTGTACATCCGATATTACAAGACTTTCCCTTGGGGAATCTCTGACAACCCACCCTCACTCCCTTACATATTGATAGTCTGGTTAGGTGCAGTAGTGTTTTTGTTAGGTTGTTTTATAGCACCTTTTGCACATCTACACATGAATACCCAAATACCGATGTACAAGTACACATGCATTGCATGGTCGAGATGACTGTAGCTGGCCATCTGCACCTTCTTCAATTTCTAGAAATTGCTCACAAGGAGTCTTGCCAGAAGCAAAAGCTGTCCAAACATTGTCTGCAAAGTGATTGCACCAAGTCCGGCCATGAGCAACAGCAACATGTACCTGCTTCTTCTCATCTTCTGAAAGGCTCATGTACTTGTTCCCAAAAATCTCATTGCTGAAATAACCCACACTCTTTGATCTACCACCATCAGACTCAACATCTGCCAAGTATTGCTCCACTCAAGGCTCAAAGAGTTTGGAAATACCAGGACACAGTTTCCTGATAATATGCGGAGTGGGAACAGTTTTGCAAGCACAAGCCAATTTGGCTGAATCCAAAGGTTTGAAAGACGAGAATTCATTGAGCGTTTGAACCTTGTCCTTTGTGCCTTTGCATTTTTTGAGGTGTGTTTTCCATCATGAAGTATTGTAAGTCTCTTTCATTGCAACCCGCGACTGGCAAACAAGGCAGAAGATGCTGTTTGGATCAGTAGTACTGAGTTTTGGTTTACTGCCAATAGCGACAATTTTTTCAGTGAAATTGTTCCATTTCTTGGTAAAGACTTCAAGTACACCAGCAGTTGCTAAGCGCCGAAGAATGCGGCCTGTTGTAGCGGAGGCACTTTGGCCACCTTCAGACATTTCCAATTTCTTGGCCTCCTGGATGAACGCCTCATTTGCTGCTTTCTCTAGCGATGACTCTACTTTTCAATCTGCGCCTTTCTCAACCTTAGCCTTTCAGACCTTAGCAGAGACTGTTGTCTTCTGTGGCTTCCCAGTTGGAGAGGCTCAACAAAAACCTTTCGGTTTTTTAGGAAGTGTAGTGAAAAAAGGATGAGTTTGAGAATGTGCATCAAGTTTCCTCTGCTTCAGAGGCTTATCTACCTCCAAATTAGTCTCTTCTAAGCACTTCTTGGGCTGTTTCTTTGCAGAAAATGAACTTTTTGCAGTATTGGAAGGGGATGAAGGATTAGGTGTTGGATCGGGATGGGATGTCAAAGGTACATAAGAAAAGCTCAAAGGTATCTGTTTTTAAGGTAAGTCACTGCTCAATTAAGTTGAGGGCCTTGCTCACCTCTTGCCCTAATAATTTCAAGAATGTTTTCATTCTCAACACTTTCAGGGACCCATAGCTCGTCACCAAAGACATGATGCTCAATGGAATTTATCGCAATGATAGGGCAGGAATAACGATCATTCTGCTCCCTGCACTCCAGATCATCCCGGACTGTGAAGCTTGTTGTAAACTTCTCGCTGAGCCACTTAAGGAGCTCAGTAACAAACACATCAGGTGCGGGCTCTCGAAAACCATCGCCAAACCAAACCACTCCATTAATGAATTCAATTAGGCAGCTAATCCAGTGGATTGGAGGGCTATGGACAACAAAGAGAAGTTCTGTGAAGTGGGAATCTTCGCCATTAGCAGTGAACAAGTTCTGGACCTTGTCAAGCAGTACGTGATATCGAGAATCTGTTTTGTGTCGGTTCATGATCGCATACAGGAATTCAGTGCTTGTAATCATCATGTGCAGACAGCTCAGGGGAGAGGCATGCTGAAGATGTCGTGAGGCCAGCTCCAACATCGCATTGACAACTCCGCCTGTAAGCGGATTGTCACCTAATACCAGTGCGACATCATCCATGGATTCTGTCTGTGTCATCGAAATTGGCCCAGTCCACAGGGTAGATGCCAATGCATCAGTGACTGCACTGCAGAGATCATACTCGGTCTCTGTCTCTCCTCGAGGATCAATCAACCAGTGCAGTGCAAGCGACCACTTCTGCTCTGACATATGTGCGGCGCGTGCATGCGCAAAGAATGTCAATATCCAGAACAGCAAGTGCTTTTTTTACTCGAAAGTAGCATATCGAGCACTTTCCATCCAGCCAGGCCTGACCAAACTGCTCTTCTAGGAGTATCTGTTGCTGATAGGATGGAATGGTAAGTTGGTTTAGCATATCGATATTCATAATGTTGGGCTGATCTGTACTGAAGTATAGGTCTATGTCATTGTTTTCTGCGAGAGATGGGAGTGAACATTCAAGTAATTTTTCGATGCTGTCATTTGCGGCTGGTACGATTGCTTGGAACTCGGTTGGTATTTGTAGAATTTTGTTTCACTGATGTTGTACGACTGGAGGGAGAGTATCTGAATAAACTTGTCCACAGTTAATCCAATCTATAGTGTTCCAATCTGCGGCAGAGGATGTCAAATCATTGTCATCGTAGATAGAGATTTCAAATTTCATTGTGCATGAGTAGAGGATATTTTGAGTAGTACGTTGAAAGACTCGAAAGTTATTAAATTTTCATTTGCAGCGCTGTGCAGTCGTCGCCCCCCCGCCATCAATGCCTAAAAGTATTCCCGCCTGTGGCTCTGCTTTTGGAAAATCTAAAACTCCATGTCCGAACTCGGACTCAACCTCATATGGACAATGATGCCATGTCCGAACTTTTCTCCTGACCTACCGTGGCTGTGCTCAAGATTTGTCCGAACTCTCGACCAAACAATTTTCTCAAATATCAAACTCTTGTCCGAACTTTTTGGGACAACCTCTAGGAGGAAAAACCAGGGTCCTATTAGGTTGCCATCGATAATCGATTAGCATGTGGAATGTAAAATTTTACTTCGAGTAGAGTGCAATGTAAATAATCTTTCAGTATTCAACGATACTATACCATGTGTTGTTATGTAGTATCGCTGATGTATCGAGAATATATTCGGTATCGATGGTATAACCGTGCAGAAGCACAAGCAGAATCAAGAGCAGAATATGCCTGTTTTACAGGACTTATTTTTATTTGGCTTTGCGCATGACGCTAGGCCTATTTTTGGTGCTCTCAGAGCTATGATCGTACCATTTTACATGTTTATCTTCAGTACAAGCGTTTGGCGCTTATTTGATGGTGGTGGTTCGGAACGGAAACTATTTAATATGATCAATTTCGAATACTATTACATGAATACACGGTTCTTACAGATGTATCACTCGTCTCACTGAACGGCGCAGCCCATCTGCTTACACGTCGCCTCATACACCATATTTTGCTCTGCAGGACTGGCCCTCCTTTCCTCGACACCCTTCATTGCCTTTCTCAAATCCCCTACTACATCTGCCCATTTGACCTTGGTCAACGCTCCACCTCTCTTAACCCACTCTCCGTTAATCATCACGTCCATTACGTCCTCTCCCTTTGCCCAGAACACGTAGCCTTGGAATGGATCGACCGTACCAGCGAGGTTAATAGAATCGTCAACGGAGATGACGACTATATCCGCAAGTTTTCCAGGTTCGATGGTCCCAAGCTTATGTTCAAGATGCAGAGCTTCGGCACCTCCCAACGTGGCTAGACGAAAGGCTGAGGCAGAAGAATACTTATGGTAAAGAGGGGCCGTTCCAGATGTGCCGGAAAGGATGGCATGATCGTGGCCTCGCTGCCATTGCAGTGCAACACGCATTTGAGTGAAGAGATCCGCGCTAAATATTGAATAGTGAATTGGGTGTTGATTTCATGTTCCCGACATTCAGGACAAGTCACACCTTTGAATCGACACGCAGTCGCATCCTAGCCCGACTCTGACACCTCTCTTTATGGCCTCATACGCGACAGGGTTCCCATGCGCCATTCCAAGCTCATCTTCAGGAGTAGAGCCGATAGACGCCCCTGTTTTCAACAGCAAGTCCCACTCCTCTTCAACCGCATCCTTATGCGTTAAACCATTGGCGTGCGAAAACAGGACATCCTTGTCAAGCAATCCAGCGTCGGCCCACATCTTCACGTTGTGGCTATTCCCTTCATTAACCGAAGTCATGATATCGCAAGCTTCTTTCTGCCCACCTGTACTTTGTCACAGGGCCTCCCACATAGTGAGTGGTTATAGGAGAGAGCCCATGCTTCCTCGCTAAGCCGATAGTTTCTTGATGCTCACTCAAATTCGTCTGGTCCGCTTGGAGTGCATCATACGCGAGCCCGCTAGAGCATCCCAAAATGAAGGTTAAATCTCACCGAATATATCAATCTAAAACTCACAGATCTACACGATCGGAAAGTCTCCCTGCTCCCAATCCGCTCTGTACACCTTGTTCGGCCAGCTCTGTGATTTGCTTGACCTGCCACAAACGATACTTCTCCGCATGTTCAGGCGTAAACTGAAACCCAGCTGGGATGGGAGCCGCATGACCATAGCAGAACTTGGAACGAATGCCAGATTTAATCGTCGCGGCAATCATGGCAGGCGCGTGATCAGGAGTATTAATACAGTGTGCGTGGTCCACTACACAGGTAACGCCGTGGTGAATGGCTTCCAAGCACCCAGCCAAGGTTCCAATGCTTGCCTCAGATGCGGTGACGTGAGGCGATTGCGTGGCTGTCAATTTGACGAGGCTAGTAGCATATAATATTAACAAATTCAAGTCCTTTCTGCGCTCAAAATCTCAAAGATCATACGTACTATTCGGTAAGAAGCCAGTCTGCCTGCTGACCACGCATTATACTCATCCACACATGTCTATTCGTTACTGCATCAGCTGAGTTGAGCTGTATTTAGACATGGGAAAGTATACCTGTGGGTGTCAATTTGCCCAGGCGTTACCCATTTACCCGTACAGTCCACTATTTCGCAATTACCTTGCGGCACTGTCAAGTCTGGAGCAACTTCGACAATGGTATCTCCTTTGATTAGAACATCGGCTTGAAGGCATGTGGAGCGGGATCGTTATTTTTGAACGTCAGCACAAGACCACCTTTGAGAAGGGTAGCGCTCATCGTGAAACTTGAAGGAAGAAAACTGAAGGAAACGCCATATGGGCCTGGTTAAATATCTTTTTATCGATAACATTAATCTGAAATATCAATAGTTGCATCACCGTTCAATTATCAATTGTTAGCACCAACTTACTGATGTAGGTGCTTCTTAACTTTCGGCTGACTTATGGCAATGCCTGGTAGTTATCTGATTCTGTATTTCAAACGGCGATGACGGCATTGACGGGCTTGACGGGCGTTGGCCTGAAACATTTAACTTATGGCTACTGTATTGTTGATGTTGGAATTGGAGGAAGAGTGCCCTCAACTTGTTTAAGGTACAGATCGATACCAGCCGCTCAGGTGTGTGTATTCTCGTCAGAGTGGCGGCTTTCTCAAAGATTCTGTATCTCAAACGGCGATGACGGGCTTGACGGGCGTTGGCCTGAAACATCTAACTTATGGCTGCTGTATTGTTGATGTTGGAATTGGAGGAAGAGTGCCCTCAACTCGTTTAAGGTACCATCCACCCAAGTGTGTATATTCTCGTCAGAGTGGCGGCTTTCTCAAAGGCGGTGAGAGACAACAAATTTGGATAATAATAAAACCTGTGGCCTTAACATCCTAGGAATATGCTAGGAATGCTCTTCGACTGAGTGCTGCAATTATATACTTACTGTATTCAAGTTAGCAGCGGATGCTCGCGATCATGTCTAGCTCTGAACCTTGTTTAATTTTAATTTTTAAACATGAAAGCTTAGGAGCTTATTCAGTTTTCCTGGGGTTCGAGGGAGAAGAGCGGTGTAAGACGGCTTGCTGAATCTCTACCAAATGCTCTATCACAAAATCTAGACTACTTAAGGAGTAATTTATATGAGATCATTGCCCGTATCATAGACAGTAAGTATACTAACATCATTATTTGATTGTTATCGAAGAAGCAATAAACTAAAATTCAGGAATTTGATGTTTTGTATGGATACAGGATTGATACAGGAGTGAATATTGATCAAGTAAAACAGGTATCAAACTCGAAGTCAAAATTTAGGAACATACGATATATCGAAGATAAACCAAGCCCATCTGACTGCTACAGCTTGTGTGCTCAAACTGAAGAGTCGAATTAAAAGAGGACATGCTGAGGGTCCTGCAGAAATGTATTTCGAGCGGGTGAGATGTGTCGACATGCGAAGGTGAACAATCTGTGATTATGGCTATGTATCAGTGATATTTAATGTGCCGATATCGCCGATAGCTATGTCCGGTCTACTGGCTTCTACTGGTGTCTTCATGTCCAAAAGGTGTGAAGAGAAAGGAGATGAAGGAGGGTAATTGGTGATGGAAGTAAATGAGAGAGAAAAGGGGAGAGGAAGTGTAGGCGGTGACGACAAATGACTATATGGTGCAGGATTGAATCGAAAGTGACCCTATGACTCGTGAGCCTATGGCGATTTCTCTTTCAATTCCCAGAACGAACGCATGATTGACCGTGTGGAATCAGTGATGCTGGGTGCTCCGGGTTATGAACAGTTGCAACTACAAGGTAATGCAGCTACATGCTGGTATTTTTGGTGCGCTTCCCCCTCGACCCCATGCCCCCCAGATCACACTACAAGCCACGCAGGATCGCTTCATGCGCCACATGCTGGGTCTCTCCACCCCTCTATTTTCTCAGCCCTCTTCCTTGAGACGAGTATTATACCAGGTCGACCAATGGGCAAAATACTGGCACTCAAATCCCTCATTTATAATTACCTCTTGGAGTTTCTCCCCTCCCGGCGCTCCAGCCTCGGACTCCGCCAAAACAACATCCTGCGAAATCAGGACAGAGTCCCTGCTGGCTCTTGGATCTCCACTGTGCATTCAAGAAGCTTCCGGGGTCTCCGAATTCGTGACCAATGGGAGCGAAGGGGTGTACCAGGCCTTTTCAGATGATGGGGATAATGGAGAGTAAATAGGTTAACTACTACATCCTGTGTGCCTATCCCAAGTTTGCAGTCTACTTTCCCTACTCGGGCTGAGCCCGCTGCTTCTCTCCCCTAGAGTCTAGCTGTTCCCTCGTGGAACCCCACTGTGGGGGGAGCCGAGTATATTATCGATATAGCATCATATAGGATATTATAGTCACCGATGTTGGATAAAAACACTATGATAGTGTGTTAGATCAAGAGCAACTTAGTCCTTGTACATAAATATTCACTTACCATTGCAATACTACACACACTGGAAACAATGACAGCTGTTCCTCGCTGGGAGGGCCCTAAGAAGACACAGTTCACTGCTATAAATCCAGCCTAAGGTAAAAATATGTACTTCAGTTATACGTGCAGCTGTCACTAAAGACCTTACCTGTAGAATGCAAAAGGTGGCTCCCGACTCCACCAAAAAGATGAGTACCTGTATATACGAGGATGGTGAACGCTTGGTATTTTTGATAGTGAGCCAGTCCCCTGTTGAAACTGAATGTATCCTATTGCAGCGTCAGTGTTGTTCTGATGATCAGCTTCCGACTACTCGCCATAGTTTATACGCAATAAGCATGGTGGCTAGAGTATTCAATGCCAGTGAAAATACGAGATACATGTTGACAACGAACAGGCGCAGACTCAGATTGTCAGATGTAACCGGAAATGGAAATTTTTCAATGACCGAGGCGCAGAGGTTAGTCACGATATTCAACACTGATGTACAGCCTTTCAGAACAAATCCTGCAGCATTTGAGCGGTTAGCTGTTGGGCGTACCTCCGCTGCATATTCCTAAGATTATCAACATCCATTGGACTACATTGTGGTGCTCCCACAACGCCCAAGCTCTCCAAAGCACAACAATGTCACCAACTAGAAGCTGGATTAGGCACAAAAATTGCTTCAGCCTCAACAGCAACTTATTTAGAAATTCACAAACATTGAGATTGCCAGGCCATCCTGACATTCCCTCCCACTCTCTGCCATAGATATACAAGGAGGCAATCCTATCACTTAGGCCCCAATCTGAACTAAGGCTCGAGTCCGAGTGAACGAGAATATAGCAGAGTTCCCACAGCAGACGTCCTGCCACAATGACCACTTGCCAGATAGAATTGAGGATAAGAATAACTTGGATAATGAACAGCACCAAGACTGGCGGTTTTCGCAAACCTTTTTGCCTACGCCTAAGTAAATGACTGGAGTCAGGCGTGTAGAAGCTGGAGGGTAGCTCACCAAAGAATATACAATGCTATGACAGAAACAGGAATGTAGAGACCTACAATATTGGTGAGCATTTGGATACAAGGGAAGCAACGACAAACCTAACGCAATACACACGGTAACACTTTCAATAACAGCGTATTTTAGTGTGTTGCCAACCTCACTCAGAAGGACAGCTTCTTCAGGGAGCATGTTTCTTTCGCAGTCCTAGGAAGGAAGTCAAACTTGAAGAGCGGTAGACATATATATATATTCAAAGTTTCCATCAAGATAGCATCAGCTACACTGCATATCACTTTTGACTAGTAGTGATATAGGACTCTTCCCGATGTTTGAGATGAAGAAGGGACCGTGTGCCATACATAGTGTGCAGCTAAGTATTCGGCACTTAGGAGTGGCGACTGCATTGGAGCACATATCGTTATATCACCTACAAGAATACCAAGCCTAAACCCTCATCCGAAAGACTACAAGCGACAAAATGGCCATTTTATCCGGTATAGGAAATAAAGTTTAAACAGCTTGTCTGACATGATCAGGAAACAGCCAAAAATGGAAGTTTTCGAATGTCAAAAGTCAAAGATCGACATGCTCAAAGATTGAATGTTGCTTGTTCTCCCTACCGGATTGGAGGGTTGTGGGACTCAGAGGGATGGAGGCAGGGCTGTCACACTCTAAGGCTGGGGCTGCGGAAGCTGTACAGCTTCAAATATAAGCCAGAGAAGTTTGAAGTTCAAATCATTGTCAAATTTTTCTAGTCCATCAGGGCACTGGCCTCCAGCTTGTACTAGTAGTCACGCACAAAGGCGTGGTGTTGAGTTTCAAGATCAGGGAAATGAAAGACAGAGCGTACAATCGCTGAAATGAAGAACCGATAAAGGCGCACGCATGTCCCGCTTCAAAAGCAGTCACGGTGAACTAGCGCATCCAACAGACTGAGATGACAATCCTCCCGTGGACCCGTAGACTGTGCCGCCGTATCAGTATCTGTAAAACAGCATTAGACAGCGCTCCATTCACGAGTACCTACACATATACTCGGATCAAGGCGCTGATCTGTATACCAAGATCAAGGAACAAAAGCCTTTATAGGACAATAGTACGTTCGAAGGAATCCAGCAATATCTCAACGAATGGAATATGTACAATATATAAGCAAGTCTTTCAACTTTCAAGTAGACAAATGAGAAAAGCACAACCAGAATACCTTCACCTCTGGAGCCTACCTACCCAGTTACGTTTGCCTGCTCGAATTCGGTTGTTCCACTTTATCCCAATATACCTCTTTCACCACATCCACGAACCTATACACCTGCGACACGGACACAGTACATCCCCTAATATCAATCTTTTCCAAGTCACTCCCTCTCTGCTTCCGATTATCCAGACACCTCCGTAGTCGGAGAAACAACGTAGAATTGCCACCCTCTACCGAGATATCCTTCAAACACGGGGAAAAAACTGAGTCTCGGAAAGTACCACCCTCGTTAACCAGCATCGTGGTGTCCAGTGCATCAGCGATGGAATCCAGCAATTGATCACGATATTGGATATCGAGAGCGTCTCCACACTCTGCATCTTGTGGAATAGGGAGATGAGCTGTTCATACACAAATTCGCAGTATACCAGGTATAGTTCCGTTATTCCCTTCGTACAAGGAAGGGCATCAAACACAGCATCCAGCATCTGGATATAGTTCCATCGAGAAGGGAATGAAACTGGGAGACTCAAGTCCCAGCATATCGGCGAGCCTTGGATGCTTCCCTCGAGAAAAACATGAATAGTGCCGGGCTTGGTGAACAAGCCGTGAGGTAAAATGGAAAGCTTGGTGAAAGTGTCTTTAGCGCATGAACCGGCCTCGTTCTGAGATGAGAGATACTGCGCGAGTGAAGGAAGAAGATCACACCCCTCCTTCCCGTCTCGAATACTCGGGTCACGTCTGTTCCATGCGTGACAAGATATGTGAATCGAGGCGGTTGGAGGGATGGATAGACATTAGAGGACCTGGACGCAGTCTAGAACTCGACCAGTCAGCGTGAGGTCGGCAAGGTGTACAAGCTTTCCGACACGAGCGGGTGAAGGAAGAGGGAATACGGGCGAATGCAAGTACGGGAGACAGTATTCCAGACTGAGAATCGTCAGAAGGGGATTCTGGTCAACTATGTCGAGAAGTTGGGTTATGGACGGCAGAAACTCTGTGGTACCATATGCGCTAAACGGCTTGAGCGAAAGTTGGAGCGAGGTGAGTGACTTGAAATTAGGACATTCCCAGGATATAATACAGTTACCCAATGTGAGACGAGAAAGCCTAGGAGTTTGGCCATCAAAGAGTACCGGAGGTACGGGAATGGGGGGATCCGGCGAATGAGATCCAAATGTCTGGGCTCTGAGACTAAGAAGTTCGAGCATCGGTGCAGGCTCGATCAAACAGGATGCAAGATCTGCGGCTTCATCTTCTGGACCTGATAATGTGAGCTCCTGGAGATGAGAAATGTGTTTGGGAACGTATGCCTTGACTTCGGGGCCGATTCTGGATGATTCGTCACGGCAATGAGCCCACAAGATGATAGGTGCGAACATGGCTCGTTCCATCATGGTGACCATCCACTGAGGGCCGAGTTCAAATGCGATGCGGGACCATAGACGAGCAGTAGCAATTGCTGTTTCACGGAAGCGTCTGCAAACAAAGGTGATCTACACGACAGTGAGTGGTATTTTTTAATATTAACATATAGCTCACTTGTATAAAGCCCAGATGCTTTCTTTTCTTTGTTGCTGACTCACGATACACCCAAGGAGGATTGATATCTTTCAGCGATAGGAATATATTGCCCAAGACCTCAGATGGTAGGGCGCATATGGGCGACGAATAACTGTTCGGGTCACTGCGAGTTACCACTGAGGCAACATCTATCGACAGTTAGCTGCGTTTGGAATATCAGGCGCACGGACTACACAACGCACTAATTTCTCTCGCCGACATGGAAATACTGCGTGCAACAAAGTAAGTCGACAACTGGAAAAGAACAGAGAAACGTACTCACAGAAGCAAGGTAATTAAAAGCTAAGGAAAGTGATAGTTTGCACATACACAAAAGTATCTTTTTCTTCAAGCAGTGATGTAAGTATCTGCACACCATGGGCGAGCAAAATAAAAACGGTGATGGATGTTCGTAAAAAAGGATTACAACGCGTGACGTCACAACGCCTGATCCGCACTAGCGCTTGTTTAAACGGCTTGATGCAAGAACACCATTGCTTGTCACAGAGCGCAACATCACAATTGGGATCTTATGGCTTTAGCCTCGCTATAGATTCAGAGCGTTGTGCCAGAGAAACTAGAGCAGGACGGTCTTGTTCCTTACAAGTTTCCGCCTTATAATTATTGATTTAATTCAAGGAGGTTTATACTTGATTACTCCTAAGATTCACTGATGTTTAGTTATGTTTAGCTTCGCTTCCAAATCCAAATCATTGGTCTAAATTTTTTCTTCCCAGAAACTCATCGTTGACAGGGCTTGTAATTCTCTCTATTTTTCAGGGATTTGAAGCTTGTACTACATAAGTATGTGCCATGCATCTTCACTACGTTGTCGGTCACCCTTTCCCTCCCCCCCAGGCCGTATATACTTCAAACTCGTCGTTACAGATGTCGCGTTATTTTACTACAGCAGCTTTCTACGTACATTTAGATATGTACCAGGCTGACATATACTTATACGACAAGTCAAGCTTGGCGAAGCTGCTCGAAGTTCTGTTTGATCGTTTCCGCAATGGCCTTTGACCGTGGAGTGATAGTGCACTCGTACGGTCGAGGATATCTGAGTCAAGATGAGCTCACAAACGCCAAGAGAAAAACTACAACATACGAAATAAGTCCATCAAGAAAATTGACATCTGGGTCAATTTCGACACCATCTTTATCACAGGCTTTGGTCAGATCAAAGCAGGCCAACATCGAGGCCACTGCCAGCCAAATTGTTCTTTGCGCCACTTCCAATCCCGGACAAATCCGTCTTCCATATCCAAACGCCGCCTCTGGGAAAGGGATACTGCTGTTGATTGACCCATCTGGATTCAGGAAACGCTCGGGACGGAACTCCTCTACATCGTCACCATAAACAGCTGGATCATGAAGGATCGCCCTAGGAGAAAAAATCAGTATGTATTGGAGTACACGAATAAATACTCACCAGCTATTACCTAGTACGAGAGTGTTGGCCGGTATATAATACCCTCGGTAAACATCTTCCTGAGCGGTACAATGCGGAATTGCTAAACGATATCAGCCTGCGTTCAAGAATGATAACGATGGGTCTACCAAGTGGAAATACGGGCCTCCACCGCAGTCCTTCCCGGATCAGTGCTTCGACATAAGGGATCTTTCCCTCATCTTTGAAATCCGGAAGTCGATCAGAGCCTACAAACGCATCAACTGCAGCATGACCTTTCTTCAAGATATCAGGATTTCGGACCAATCCAAGAACAATGGTGCTGATTACTGTAGCAGTCTTGGATGGGGTATCAACAAGGTACGACGGAACCCCTGGCAGTTAGTCTCACCGTTTCCACTGCAGCTGAAACATATGAATGAGAATAGATACATCTAGCGAAATCGTTTATTGTTCACCAGCATAAACTGTCCCCAAAACCTTGTTCAAATCTTCCTCGTTCTCTTCCGACCAGTTCCCATCCTCTTGCATCTTTTCCAAGACTCGAGTTGCAATGGAAGACTTGGCCGTACCGTTTGCCTATATTACGTTAACGATGAACGAACAGAACAGTCTGTCCAATGCATGGTCTCACCATATTCTTCTTCACGAATTCCATTGGTTCATTCCGCATCCTTTCCACCGCTATTTTCGCAGACGCCGCGATTCTCTTAAATCCTGCACCCGGGAACCAGCTCGGAACGTGCTCTAGTATCGGTAAAGCATCGACAAGATGTGTGCCTGGAATCGCAGATTCTGCAACAGTTTGTATAGCCTTTTCCGATAGCTCAAGTAAAGGCTCGTGAGGATTGTCAACTGAAATACCATAAGCTGTAGAGAGGATGGTGCCTCCAAGCAGTCTGTGGTAAGCAAAGTTAGTTTGAACGACACAAACGTTGAGAGCACGAACAAGTAAAGATGGCGTGTGAGGTCCTTCGGCGTCTCAAGGAGTCGGTGAAGAAGTACATAGATTCCTTCTTGCAAGCGAGGCTCCTGATACACTTCCAGGTTGGCCGATGACAACTGTTGTACAAAAAAGTGCTCGTGATTCTAGGGTTCAACGTTTGTTACTAGACGTCCGCGAGAACCTTCGTTGCTTACTTCGCCAGAAATTTCCATTTCGGAATGTGAAAGCGAAATCCCATCCTAGGCTAGTAATTTGGCGAAACATAAATGGCGCTCATGCACTAGATAAAGGCTACGCACAGACGAAGCATGGGGAACTCGAATCTTCAATGGTAAAATGATGAGCAAGTTGTGATGAACAGGTTATGTACAGAGCACCTATTGGAATATAGCTGGGATCTTGCGACAAAAAGGTCATTCACGGCCGTTGTTGAATTGAGAATCAGCATTGACATTCCAGCCACGTTCATATACACCATATCACTGTCTGTAAAATACAAAATCATATACCACAGTCTGAGTCGGTGAACCAAGTACCCACTGTATTTGTGTCCCATCTCGATATACGCTATGTGTCCCTTCTCCTTGGGTGCATCGAACACATTCCCGATTAATGGCCATCCTTTAGGTCCTGGTGGAAGCGGTAGACGGCGGGAGCGAATGATCAACCCATAGCCCACCAAAATAATCAAGCTCAGAGCGATGGAATCAAAGGCAAGTCGTTCGAGAGGCATTTCGAGTGGCGAACGGAAAAGAGTTGGTTACTTATAAAATCGTCCGGTCGATCAATCTAAAAGGGAAGTCATACCTGGAAATCATAGACCCGGATCACAGTGGCGAGCCTCCAGAGGATCGCATCAAGAAGAAGGCCAGTTTTGGAGGGATTTTGGAGCGCTTTTTCGAAAGCCGTCTGGTTAGACCGAATATCATCTGTTCATATACTTACGAGTTCGCATCACAGTCTATCACAGTCTGACAGATCTGGTTCGAATTTGAATCAAACATCCGACCCTATAGTTGGGGGGTCCAGCGACAATTGTTTTCGTTTCTCTCGCGTGGGCTGCGACTGATTTAAAATGCAAGTCAGTGATGCACTCGGTTTTTTGGACACTTCTGCCCAAAACGGAAAATACCTTGAGGTTCACAGTCAGAATCATCTAGGTCTACATATTCGGGTTCGGGAGCCGTCTGACGAAAAGTGATCCAAAATTTGATGCGAAGTTGCGAACTAGAGGAGACTAGAGGCTCCACCTGCACTATAACCCGCATCCCTGATGCGATCGCAACCGGTGAGCGGACCAGTACCAGCACGAGTCGATGATTTCAGTCCTCTGGAAATCCTAATCGCTCTGTTTGTTGGTTGCCGTATAAGTAAATGAGGGTGCGAGTGTCTAACTTGTTGCTACACAATCACAGAGCCCGACCATTTGAGATGAAGCGCCCCCAGAAGTGTATTTTAGAGCTCGAAAATTATTCTCTTGTGTTCGGACATAGCGTAATTTATCAGGGTCTCATGGTAAAGTTCTTTGTCCGGACATGCTGGCGTAATTCAGAGGGCGTGGAGTCTCGTGGAGCGCACGCCTGTCCCCCATCTGCCTAATGAGCAATTCCACACAACTTGAATTCTGCACATTATCCCTAGTCTACTCGCGGATAGCACCGCGATCGACTATCATCCACGCCCTTCCATCCAACTATACACAGTTTGGGTTCAGTTCACCCCAAAATAACTTATGCTCAAATAACTCACCACATTTCCAGCAATCGAGTAGGCCCAGCGGGTCGCTATAGATAACGAAACATCAGTAGAGGGACGGTGATACCAGAAACCACCAAAAAAAAACTCACTATCTATGCTTTATAGCTAACAGTCGATCATAGTTACCGCCCCAGAATGATTCTATAATTACATCGCCGAAAGGGGAAATGTCAAAGCGGAAAATATCGAGAATCAGTACTAAATTACGCACGTTCGTAGTTTGGCTCGTAGACATTGGCTTCGTTCTGAAATAAAAAGAAGTGCGTCGTAAGACACTGGAGGAAGCGCATGTATGGTCGTATAATATAATATAATGCTCACCATATAAGCCCCAGAATTGGGCGCGATACTAATCAAGCCGGCCGTACAATTGTTCGTGAATTCAAAGGCAGCAACTTTCTCTGCGAGAGTGCTGTTCCAAACAAACTCGCTACCCATGAGGACCTTTATAATCACGGAGGAAATATCATGATGTATCAGCCAGCTAGCTAAGGGCGAGACAGATAGGTAGAGACGTACATGCCACACGGCATTCCTCCAAGCAGGAGTAACACTGGTCGAATTCTCCGTAGCGTTATACAAGAACGGCGTGACGACGTCGATTTCGAGGAAAGACCCAGGAAGACTGGTTACGAGCTGTATGAAAGAGTCCCTCCCCTCTTGGGTTTCGAACAACGAATAAGGGATGAGTCGGCTCGCTGCGAGATCTGCTGAACCTACGGCCTATACAAAAATTGACGATATGAATCAGCGGGGAAGGAGGTCCACTGAGAGTGCGTCCATACCGTCTGAGCAGGAATAGTGTACTTGGCGAAGAATGCAAACCAGCTTGGGAGTGTCTCGATCACGACGGTACCATTTTGGGTTTGCACAAAGTCGACTGCATTTTGCATCGATGCTTGAGCCTCCTCGAGCGTGAGAAGAGGGGTTACGCTGATGAATCCTGAGGACTGAAGATTTGGTTATTACGTTGGGCTAACAGGAAGATTAACACTGGACATTACTGTTAAATGGCCTCCCCATCCTTCCTGCGCCCACTGAAGACTGTTGTTGGTCAATAGCCGCAAGAACTGGAGTCCCGTTTCCGTAGTCGAGTTGAACGAGACGGATGCGCTGGAAGAGAATCTGAGGTGCGTGAACTGGAAAAAAACGGATGGAACGCTTACACTTGTAAGGGAATTTCCCTCGGTTCTACCATAGAGGTACTTTCTAAAACTACGCCGAAGGTCCCACCACCACCACCTCTGAGTGCCCAGAATAAATCCACGTTTGTGTGGGCATTAGCCGTGCGATATTCACCATCTGGGGTGACCAGTTTGAATTCAAGCTTCATGCGAATCGAAGGGGGGTTAGAGAAATTTCGACTTTCATTGAACGTGGTTGCTCACTACGCGATCAACTCCAAGGCCAAGTGTAGGAGAGAGGACGCTGTGGCCGCCTCCCTAGAAGGTTTGCGGTTGAATCTATAGTGAATTCGTGGCAGTAAAGTAATATATGGACTCACCATAATCCATCCTCCGCTTGCTCCTACAGTCTCAGAATACCCACCTACAACTGTCACGTTATTAGCGTCTGCAAAGCTATATGCGTCAACCCAAGGCACACCAGCCTGAAAATCGAAGCATAAGAGTTATATCTTGGACTAGAAGGGAACGCTCACGCCAATGGTCATGGCTGGAATTGGCTGTGAGCCCCCTACAGGAACGAATGACGCGTTGTAAGAGATCTGTAGTGGGGAATTAGAGCTCGAGAGGCGAAGGAAATGTACTAGAGATAAAGCCAGACCTGATCCAAGTTACGTGTCTACCCGCTTGTAAGTTCAAGTTTTGACGGAAACACTTCACTCACCCATAGTCCCAGAGATTCAATAATGCTCGACCGACCTAGGAAATCATGACCGGAGTTCTTTATTGACAAAGGGACTCCAGTGGTGCGCGAGAAGGCGAGCGCTGCCTGGACATCTTTATAGTTTTGCACGTCAATCTTTAGTGCCATGACAAAGTAAACACATTTTCGAATGGACAATGAAATATGGATACGCACATAGTATGGCGCGATGCTCCCTTGATCACATGGAAGCTCAGTCCATGCCAGAGAATCACTCGGGTCACTAGAGTCAAGCGTGCATTGGGCAGAAGTACTCATGCACGACTCCCACTGCGTGTTCATGAAGTTTCCGAATTGCGAGGAGCGGTAGGTTGCATTGAGATAGTTGTCTTCAATGATTTTGCATGCGGCTTTATTCCGAGGCACCGATATACCGTCAAAGTCTGGGAAACAGGGCGAGGAGAATGGTTTGGCTTTATGCAGCCGCCCTCCGACGGTTTCGTTCAGTGTATTCCAGTTGGGTGCGGACTCAGTAGTCTTGACTACAGATACAAACAAGAGGAACACAGTATAGGTGAGCATGCAGGATTGATACAGCGAAAGCATGAGGAAGGAGATGTGAGTGACTGATATAGAAAGCGCGGATATATTGCATCAGCAGCTGGTGATTGAGATTGCTCTGAGGCACAACTGAATACAATCCACCTGGACCCAGAGTGATTCCGAATCGTCAACCCGAGAAACTATCTATTTTGGTGAAAGAGTTGTTATCGAAATCGAGATAGCGAGAGCGCGAAGAGAGATATGAGTATGACCACCAAGAATGGCTCCCAGTAGATCGTTGTAGCGACACGTAGTCGCAGAATCCGTTTGGTCAGATTACTTATATAATCCGAATCCTCCCACGTCATTGATCCAATCACATGTAGCGCTGCCCGAGCAAAAACCTCGCTGATCTCACTTAGGTTATCAACGATCATCGGCATCCATGTTATCGATTCGGGATATCTCGTGTTACTCTTTTCTATTTTGAGTAATCTCGAAATGGATGTACTTATCAAATGTCCATGTCAAGTGGTGTAAGTGAGGCCCAGTGAGCCTTGAGGCCGGTGGTATAAGTGAATCTGTCATCTGTCATCGAAACACGGGAGAAGTTCAGACTCCTGCGGAGTCGCAGACTCGAAGACTTTGATTGCCCTTTTGCTACCCAAAGTAAGTACTATCGCTGGTGCGCCTTCTACTTATGTCCATGAATGCAAGTCCGGTGTACATACGAAAACACTACGAAAATCCAGTTTAATCCGATATCAAGAAGTTCTCTTGCTCTCTTGCAATCATATCTCCACAACGACGACGTGGACCCGCGTGTACCGGTAGCGATATCTTTATAGAGCCGGTAGACAGGAGGTCTAGGCAAATTAAGGAATATTTTCTCGTTATTTATGACGGCAGACGAGCATGTGTTTCGACTGGAGGCTCTTGAATGCGTCTCCATATGTTGATTTTCGATACTATCAATCTTCCTATTGAGTCCTCGCCCAATCAATGCTTCAGTTTGCTCAAGAACTTTTCGCTCGGAATGCCACTGACAGCACCCGTATCATGATGAACTGATGGTTTAACCAGTCAAAAGCTTCTCGAGTCTTTCAGCGCCGTATTGTCCGAGTTCTATCTGCTACAGCCCGCACACATCCCTGCAGCGTTCAAGCGTTCAGCGCCAGTGCATGTCTAGTCCACTTTCGTCCCTTGGGCCTGGTATAAATCTGTCATCAACGCAGGATGGATTGTTCTATGGATATGCCGTTGCAACAGCGTAAGTCCCATAGTGCGGTACTCCTACACTAGATCGCTGAAGGTGTTTTTCAGGTTGTTTGGCGTAACGATTGTACAAGCCTGGATATACATACAAACCAATCGCGATAAATGGCCTTTGCGTACACTTGTCAGTCGTTTTTCAACTAATACATGCATGCAATTACGATACAAACGCATTTCATTATAGGTGGCAGTATTAGTGTAAGATCAAGCATTTCCTTTTTACGTTAGTAGGGAGGTATACTCATATACATCACGACCTTTGTTAGATTAGCCGACTTTGCTACTACTTGTATGCAATCCCAAGTCGTCCATTATTACTTTGTGGCCAACTTTGGAAATCTGGAGACGTTATCGTTCACTTCTAGGCAAGTGATCATACTGTTTCGACTGTTACGAAACCTCCTTATTCTACGCCTCAGGCCACTGACATGGGAGATCCTAATCTCGGTAGGAGCGGTATTTTGTGTTCAGATATTTTTTGCTTCTCGAGTCTGGCTTCGTATGTGAATTAGCAGCGTATCATACAAATACTCATTCTTCGACTATAGTTGGGCGGACGCATTGGACCGTTCCTCTCTTAATTATCCTGAGTGCTATCGGGGGAGGAGGTGCGTCACTGGCCATGGAAGCATCTGTAATTATCTGTGGTCCTAATACTACCGTTTCCCAGCTGCTGGTTTTGCACAAGTAATAGGGGAGTTTCAAAACAACAGCGAGGCAAACCTAGCAAAAGAACGCCCAAAGGTTCGTTTTATTCACTTTCCAGGAGATTTCTGACGAACACAAGTACTAATCCTTGATCCCAGATTGAACTGGCCTTCAACGCGGTACTCGACTTTGTCTCTGACATCACCACTACAGTAGCCCTATCCTGGACGTTCAAAGGGATGAACTCGGGGATCAAACGCACAGACACGCTGATCAACAAGATGTTCCAGTACGCTGTCACCCGTGGAATTTTCGTAACGGTCAACCAGCTGGCGTTTTTGATTTTGTACCTCGTCAACACCGAGAAGCTGTGGTGGTAAGTACCCAATAATCCGTCTAGCGAACGTGGAAAGCGATTCGAGTCGATATTAATTGCCTTTTCATAGGATGCCATTTCAGCTGAGCATCACCAAGATCTATGTCATCACAATGGGTATGTCTTCCTTCAACTTATGATTCTTTGAACGCCCCACTCACATCGAGAGTCCAAAGTGGCAATCCTGAACTCTCGAGACTCCGTTCGAACTCACCGCTCCCCCAATCACATCATCACCGACTCCGATATGCCTATCTCCAGAGCCATAACTTTCCAGACCTTCCCTTCAACCGCTGTAACTAGCAGCTCCCGTAATAGTGAACTAGCCGGCCGAGGAGATTTTTCCGTCTCAGGAATCGGCGGGAACGGCTCAAGAAAGGAGAAAGAAGCTGATAGTGTCAGCGATAACTTCGATATTGAGGTATTCTATTTTTATGTGTATTTCCCTTTTGATTTTTCGCTACCTTCCCCTTTGTTTTTCAATACATTGTTTTTGCTCAATACTGATTTGTTTGTTTTAGATGAACAGTTACAGCTCTAGCGAGATCCAAGTCACCACTACTGTGTCCACACATAGGGATCTACCTCCTGAAGCTGTTTAGCTGCGAGTCATATATATTCTGAAATCTTGAATCTTGGATGAGAGTTTTGAGAATTTGTTGGAGAATTTGTTATTTTACTCGTACCTTTGCTCTACCGTGTAAGTATGTATTCTAAGCAGTCAGAACTAAAAGTTAGGGAGGATGACGTGTAATAATATGTTTTGTATCTAATATTTGGACGTTGTGCTTCCCTAGAAGTTGTCTTGGGCGTTGCATGTTCGCTGATATGTTACGGCCTGGGGCCCATTTACATGGCTGGTCAGGATTTTTAGCTTTTGCTAATGTACTTATATTCATAGTTACTTTGTAGCGCCTCCTCCCAGAGTGTTCTCTTAACTCTGAGGTAAGCTTACTTACTTTTTCATTTACTTATTTATGCCAACAAGTTATGTTCTTGTTATGTAGCTTTAGCTTACTATAAACTTTGTTAACTCGTACACCTACTAAGTACTAGTATTTAGTACAGGCTGCAGACTCCAGAGCTCTTGTTTTGAATAAATATCCTGCCCTCCTCTTGAAGCCATAATGTGTGTCTACCTTTCGACCCATGCTCACATGCTACTCATCATGTCAACATCGTATGCTCCCGTTCAGCCAATCCAAAATCAGCTGGATTCCTTCCAAGCTATCCAAGAAGAAGCGAAACCTACTGCAATTGAACTTGTTGACTGAGTGTAAGCATTTCTTCAAGGTGGAAACTTTGGTCGTATGTGTTCTGTGTTTGGACCAAGATAAAAATGATGACAGGATTCAGGGACTAATTAAGGTCCAGCAAGGTCAGCAGACCTACAGCTTCAGAGAATAGGAGGGACCTCACAGCAGCAAATATATAAAATTCAAATATAAGGGAATCAACAAAGTTGATAGTTGATGCAACTGACGCATTCACACTCAAAGCAACAGTTATTATGGCAAGCAGCTGAAATTTTTTTGCTTATGAGGAACAGGTTATGCTTGCAAAATACACACCTGGACTGCCATATAAACTGCACCAGACTCTAAAAGAAGAAGAAGAATTCTTTCACCTCGAGTTTGTCTTCTCCTGCTAGAAATTGAGTTCATGGATTTATAATGTAACCTAGTATACGAAAAATTAGATATAGTGATCAGGCAGTCCAGGCAGAAAATGGTGCTCGCCAGGCTTGAAACGCTATTGAACATGTTGCTATCAAATTCACAGATAACGAGAGGATAACAGCAACCCAGTCAAGACTTATTGCTGACTCATTACTCCGACGTTGGAAAACTGTGGAGTGTACAACACTATCAGCCAGGCTAACAGCTGATATTATATTTCTGTGAGCTGATGTATAACAATGGCCACAGATCAATCTCACCTATATCTGCAAAGGTGAGCAGAAGCAAAGTCCATTTCACTTTTGTGTTGTTGGTCCACAGTGCCCAAGCCCTCCACACAATCACAATATCAGCAATGAATGGCTTTCCACTGGGATTAGGTCAACTATTCATAAAATCTAGTAAGAAACTCACTATAACATTGCTTAACCAGGAATAAAGATTAGTCAAGATTGTTACTTGTGATTGCGAGTTGGCTGCTACTATTTGTTCCATGATTCCTCCTGGTAGAATCACTACAAGTCCATATTTAACAAGCTCGGGTGTCACTGCCACAAATGACACAAAGAGTATCAACATCAGGACAAAATTGCCAAGGAGTACACAAATCATTGCTTTCTTTGCATTCCCGGCATTGCCCTTTGTGCTACAAAGTCAATGTTCTCAGAATTGCACTTTTATCAGTATATCTGAAATATGAGAGCTCACTTGAAGTAAATGTAAAGGCTAATACAATATGCCAAACAGTATATACCTAGTAGACAAAAGCATGAGAATTGTTTCATTTCAGAACAAAGAATCTAGTGTATGCACCAAATAAAGTGGACAGAAATATGTCTGAGACCACATCTATGAAAAACAAAGATCCAGCAGATTTTACCTCTGCTACTTCTTCTGGAGTCATGATTACACCAATGGTTATTGGTAAGGATGGGCAAGCTTCTACGGTGTTCAGATTACAGGGGCATATCCACCCGCTCCTAGTACTTACTACTTAAGTACAAATGTTTCAATGTGGCGGATCCAGAAGAGCATGATAGCTGCATCAGTGTTATAGACTATACTTGTTTTGACTCATTTATCATCATCAAATGCAAACGGTGTGATTGTAATCAAAACACCTATAAATAAAACGCCTATAAATAGTGCTGAGATTTTGATTACCTGATTAAGTATACCAAGTTATACCTGGCCAACAGAATGGGTATAATGCTGTATAATGACTAGCATAATCAGATGAGAATTGGGCGCATAAATATGTATAATTTCTGACCTTATTTTCCAGCAAGGCTGTAAAACCCAAGTAAAACCAATATCATAGATTGCTATGACCATGATTGGCATGCATATATGCATATCACACCTGATTATGCAAATTTCGGGTAGTAGATAGATAGATAGATGTACATTAAATTCAAAGTGGCATAAAGAATACCCGCTGAAATGTTGCTGAAATGATAATTTATCGTTGCTGAAAGTTGTTCCCCACTTCCACGTGTTGCTGCCACATAAGTAGTGCTCTCCTACTGTCGAGATAACTGGCCTATTTTGGAACTCAGCTACCTACCCTAGCTTTGAATTCGTCGTTGACAGCTGGGAGCCGTAATCTTTTGCTGCTGTAAAGCTCTGCTTGTTTGTAACCAGGGAAGGACAAAAATTCGAACACTTTGGCACTGGCTTGGACAAGGCAGTGCGTGTCTGGACTTTACGTCTTCAACGTGGGTGTCCTTCCCTATTCTTCGAACGCCCCACTCACGTCGAGGGCACAAAGTGGCAATCCTGAACTCTCGAGACTCCGTTCGGACTCACCGCATGACTCACCGCTCCCCCAATGATGTCATCAGCGACTCTGATATGCCCATTTCCAGGGCCATAACTTCCCAGACTTTCCCGTCAACTGCTGTGAATAGCGGCTCTTGTAATAGTGGACAGCTAGCCGGCCGCGGAGATTTCTCCGTCTCAGGAATCGGTGGCAACGACTCAAGAAAGGAGAAACAAGCCGATAGCGTCAGGGATAACTTCGATATTGAGGTATTATTCTATTCTGTTTTGTTTTCGATTTTTTCGCTACCATTAAGTACCTTTGTTCTTTACTTTGTTCTTCAAGTTGATTGGGAGCTCGCAATATTGATTTGTTTGTTCTAGATGAACAGCTACAGCTCCAGCGAGATCAAGTCACCACTACTATGTCCACACATAGGGATCTACCTCCTGAACACTACGGGAAGTAAAAACAATTAATTTGATTGTCCAAAACACAATCTAAATGATTGTCTTGCACTCTTATTGATTGTCTGAACCATTCTTAATGATTGTCTAGTTTACTCAAAAATATTGTCTTATACCTTTATATTGATTGTTTGAACCAATCTTATACATTGTCTGAACCAATCTTGTTGATTGTCTAAACCAATCTTATTGACTGTTTGAACCAATCTTAATGATTGTCTAAATCACTCTTAAAGGTTGTCTGCACTACTTTCAATGATTGTCCTAACCTTTCAATATGATAGTCTGAACCACTCTATATAACAGTTCTGAGCTATCTAAATGATTGTCAAAAACACTCCAAATGATGGTATAAAACACTCATATTGGCTGTTCAGGACAGTCTAAATGATTGTTTTTGGAAATGGGTCACAGTGTCTTCAGACAATCATTGGGATTGTTTGGCAATCATTCTGAGTGGTTAAATCAATCATTTGAACTGTCTTGGGCACTCTTTCTGAGTGCCTTGAGCAATCATTCCGAGTGCACGTAACAATCATTTGGAGGGTCTTACACTGTCACTCTGAGGGTTCTCAAGTGCTTCTGAAGGGTCTCATATGACAGTAAAAGTATATTCATGACATATAGATTCTACAAGTAGAGGAGAGACAGAAGAGGACGACTTATCTCAAGTCAAAATCAATGGTGTGAGAGCTTACAGGTGCTTTGCCCTCTGCCCGTTCAGAATGTAAGACCCATCAGCGGGAACAAAAATACCTTAGAAACAAAAGCGCACCTTCTTTACACTTGAGCGTTGTGCTCAAGGCTACAACGTGCGTCCAAAAGACAGATCTCGTAGGCCAAGCAAGAATGTATGTTCTTGAGTGGACCTGCGAGAGAAGTGCTTTGAGAAAAAATTGCTGTAGTGGAAGCCAAAGCAAAAAATAACTTAGCTTAGTCACGTTGGATCGATCACCGTAATACCTAGAACAGCCATCCTGGGGGGAACCGCGTGGATGGGTGCTGATTAAGAAGATAGAATGAAGAGATATGCAGACCTTCCTACTTCAACAATGGATCGCATGACGCATGGGCCATAAGTATCGCGTGCACATAAAATTGAGGCCGGAAGGCTGTTATACTGAATGTACGGCAGGGAGAGGTTTTTGAAGAGCAATGGCATCGCACAACAGCGTTCGCCGCTGAACATAGGCGGAACGAACGTGTGGCGGATAAAGCGCGCGGCGGAGAGAACGCACAGCAGAGAGAACGTGCAGCGGAGAGAATGCGCGGAAGCTTTTGGAAGGGCGATCATGTTTAACGGGGACATGGATGTGGGTGGGAAAAGCCCAAGTAACCGCCCGCTGAGCTCATGCCAGTGGAGAGAAAGGGACGGATAAAGGTTTTTTGGAAGAGCAACGGCGTCTGGCATAGCCGCCGGTAAGCCGCACAACGGTATTGGCACACCAAACGTACGTGGAGAGAATGGGCGATTAATTTCGATTGACAGCAATATGGGCATGCATATGGACAACCAGTAACTGCCGCACGACGGCATTGGCCTGCTGAATGTAGATGGACGAGTGGGTGGAGGGTTTTGGACGAGTAGCGGTGTCTGGCATGACCGCCGATAAGCTGCACAATGACGTGGTTGGCGCACCGAACGCACACAGTGGGCAGGCGGTAATTTTTAGAAGAGCAGTGGCATTCGGCATGTCCACCGGTGAGGATGGGGGAAACATGGTTAACGGTGATGCGGATGTAAGTTGGAACGACAGAAAGTAACCGCCGCACAACGGCGTTGGCTAGATCACAGTGGTTACTGGTTATGGTGCATGGCGTTGCTAGAACAACAAGGAAAGAGCGCTTCAGGCTTCCAGGAGAGGCTGAGCGTTGAACGTTGAGCTGAGGGACAGCCGGGGTGGCAATGGGGGGAAGAAAGTTCATCATCTCTGACGCGAGCGGCCTACAGTGCTTTCAACGGCAGCTGTATGTCAAGACAATCCAGCCGCAGGAAGAGTTCACCAGAGGAACAGGGGGCGTGGCTAGTGTCAGAGGCATCGAGAGGCATGAGCAAGTTAAACGGCCTAGAGGACCTATACAGCGGCGTCACCAAACCTGTCGGAGAGTCGTACTAGCTCAACTCACCATCCAATCCAAGCGGATGCCCTTTCCAGTCAACGATGCGGTTGCGCAGATGCTTGGTAATGTTGTTGAACGGCAAGTCTTCTTCTCGAATAATCACTGCAGCTCCTGACGTGGAAGACTCGTGACCATGGCCAGAAGAGTTGTTGTCATAAGACATATCTTGCGACTATGCCTCTGGATGCTGCTGCTGCCTTAGAGGTTGTGGCGAGGTTGCGGCGAGTTTCTGTCCTGCCGTAAAGGTGTATCGCCCACTGTGCGGCAATTCGTGGCATATTCCTGAGGTACAGGTACAGGACCATGTGCGCCTCGCCGGAAGCTCAATAATAACGAAGGTGCGATAATGTGCTGGAGGTCTTCTAATGGGTCAAGTTACTTCTGAGCCTGTCGCCGCCATCTATTTGTGAGTGGATCTCGGCCGGGATAGAGCGCAGAAGAAGTATGGGCGCCATAGACTTGCCTTGGCCCAACAGTGAGCTATAAACGACGGTAAAACAAGCCTAAAGAAAGATGGATAATGAATAATAGAGAAGAAGCAGACCGCTCGTTGACGTGGCCGTTACGTGTACGTTGATGTGGCTGTGTGCTCGGGCGGAATTTGCCAAGTCCCGCAACGGGCCGAATTGATTGTTATTTTCGCTTTACGGCGACCAGTGCGCGTGCTTTCTTGGAATATCAGTACTTACTTTACTTTTACTTGAAGAAATGGAGCAGATTAAATTGTTAATGTTTCGGAACGCCGAACAGACCAAGATAATCATTATTTTCATGCCGGATATCAAAAACCCCAATAGCGGATGCGAGAAAAGACGCATACTTAATGGCATGCATTCATTGGTTGACTTCCCGTAGAAATTAACTGATGAATAACGGATGTTTGAAAACCTGAGCAAGATTTGATATTTCGTTAGATGTTAATTAATCCAAGATGTCATTTCCGTAGAAAATTAATCATTTAATATTTACCAATGATGGGGAGATTCGGATACACGCTCACTAATTTAGCGCTGAACCGCGCTTAGCTTTGCTCGTTCTTATGGCTGGAAATTCAGGTGCCGTTTGGCACGTACTCTCACAGCAACAACAGCATGAAGAAGAAGAAGACTTCCACGAGAGGCTACTTCTGGTGGCCGTATTAGTGCTGGCACTGCATGCAAATCACCATATTTTTTTTGTGGAAATAGTAAAAATATGTTGAACTTATGTTCAGATATTAAGATTATGTTGAAATTGTATGAAGTTCCATACAAGTTTAACATAATTTTACCATTTCCACAAAAATTTATGTTGATTTGCATGCAGTGTGGGTGTAATGGAGAATGAGACAGAGCGTGTTCGCCGAAGGAACCCATCCCGTCTATATCTGACTCGACCTCAGCTGATGCCAAACCCTCGGTTGGAGTTGCCGTGGACCCGACTCTGGGAGGGACAGGAGGACCGAGCATTTATTACTACCATGGGTTTCGATGTTGCAACATTTCGTTTCATCTTAGAAGGTCAAGGTCGTTTCGCAGAGATCTGGGAGAATACGCCTATTCCTCGTGAAGATGTTTCACACGCTGGTGCTCCACGCGTCTATACGCGCTCACTGGATGCAGCTGGTGCCCTCGGTCTTGTCCTTCATTATCTCGGCTCAAATACAATTACAACAAATTTTCGCCATCATTCCATCAGTTCTTACACGTTATCTTGACTTCTCACTCGACATTCTCCTTTCCACGCTCAGGAATATGAAAGAGGCCAGGATTGCTCTCCCTGTTGCCCTTGAAGAGTATCAAGAGATGTCTTCTTTGATTTCCAAGCGACACACCCTTTTTGAAGGTGCATTTGCATCCATTGATGGTCTTTCCCTTCCTGCTCAAGTATCCAATGACCCGGAAATTGAGAATGCGACATATAATGGATGGAAAACAGATCACAGGATCACCAATGTGTTAATGTTCTCTCCAAAAGGTACGTGAACGATTCACTTTATCTCTTCATTCTACTGACAAATCCTTTTTTCTATTCAGGTCTGATTATCGATGCGGTTCTCAATGCACCTGGAAGCTGGCATGATGCGCACACAGCGAAACCTATCTTTGAGCGACTCCATACAAAGGTACCTGATGGATTCTATGTAATATCAGATACAGCATTTCCACGGGGACCTGTCTCAATAGAGGGGAAGATTAAAGCTCCAATGAAGGGTGGAGAACAGATACCTGCAGACCCCGTTGAACAGGAACAGGTCATGCAATTCAACCAACAGCTTCTGTCCTACCGCCAGACTGCTGAATGGGGTATGCGCACCATTCAAGGATCTTTTGGCCGCCTCCGGGTTCCTCTCGACATCAACTCCAAGTCAGGACGTCTTCGTTTACTAGAGACATGCTGTTGTTTATTCAATGTTCGTGCAACTTGTGTTGGTATTAGTCAGATCCGTTCAGTATACTTACCTGTGTGGAAGGCTTCAGAGGATGAGCAGTTGTGGAATTCTTTAGGTGACATGATGTTTGGAGATATTCGACGAAAAGATCGCGTTGCACGATTTCATGTAGTACCTATTCAGTAAACACAAGCTACTTATTTTCCTCTCTTTCAATCAGACGTTTGGAAGGAGATATCAATCCAACATTAAAGTAGCCATCGCCATCTGGTCTAACAGTGACCGAGTCATCAGGACCAAGGTGAGGAAGTTGTGCAGCAACTGAGGCCAAGCTACCCAAATCAACCCTCAATGAAGAAGTAAAAACAGTGTCCGGAGGCCTATTGCTGTCACCTGTGAGATTATCAGAGCTGGTCGGTATGGGCTGTATCAATGGCTGGCTAGTGCGCTGTGCACGATATGAAGGGGAAGAATATTGGTGTTGGTTAGACCAATGTGAATGGGAAGAATATCGGTGATGTGATGAATGATACGGAGAATGCGAATGGGGAGAATATTGGCGACGTAAATGGTTTGGAGAGTAGGAACGTGAATGTGAACGGGAACGGGAACACGAGTGGCGCCCATGATTGTGGGAGTAAAATGGGGGAGGATGGCGGCCACGTGAGTGAGAGCGAGAACGAGAATACCGACGACGACTGGAACAGCGTGAATATTGCACAAGTTGGAGCTGGTTCTCAGCCCGGTCTGCACGTGGTGTTTCTTCTCGCAGTTCATTCCGGAGTTGAGCCAATTGTGACTGTGCATCCTGCAGCATCATCATACCAAAATTGGTTGATGCAGGATCCTTGTCACGACGTTGTTGTACTGCAGGATCAAGTGTGGCACTGATCTTATCCAATAGAGTAGTTGCCTGTTTGGCACGAGACATAGGCAGACGTAAAGGAGGCTCCTGCCTAAAACCTTTCATGAGCACTGTACCTTCCTTATTGTTTTTCTTCCCTTTTTTATGGCTGACAATCTCCACGCTACTGTCACTCTCCTGCTGCGACTCATCTTCCAATCCATCCTGTATATTGCCCAATGCCACCTTTGCTTTGATTTTATCATCCGCATCAAGTGCATCATAGTATAATTTGACACGTTCCGCATCTCCAGTAGGCTTTGTTTGAGCTACATTGAGAATCTAGCAATGGTAAGTAAGTTTATTCGACACTCATCAATTATGATACACACCGTGTTCCATTGCTGAACAAGGGGTGGACGGAGTCGCTCAGGAAAGTCATTCTCTCTGGCCCACTCATTATAGTCAGTAGTAAGTGTATCCCACATTCTCCCACCAACAGGCTCGAACAAGATTACAAGTCCACGATCTTCCGTTTCTCATCCTGAGTGTATTGACGAGAGCCTGCAGTTCTGCCACCCTTCTTGGCCTTCTTTTCTGCCTCATCAAGGTTTGACTTCTTTCGCTTCCCCCCACTTGTACTCTTTTCCTTTTTCTCAGCCTTTGCATCCTTCGATTCAGCTTTGTTATGGATTGTCCCTACTCTTCACCTGGACCGAACTTCAACTATTGGGGGTAAGGGTAAAGGTGGACTAAGAGGTTTAGGACTCTGGTGGAGGTTGGTAGTCATCACTAGGTGGGCGAGCGGTGCTCCAAAATCAGGAGGAAGTGTAAAATTGGGACGATCACGGGGAACAGCTCGATGATGAGATGGCATAGGCAGGCCAGGTGGTGGGAAGTAGGTGGAAATACCAGGTGGGTATGGATACGCAGGTAGGCCATACGGCACACGGTTCTTTCCCAAAAGTTAGTCTGTATTCAATTAAGGCTTTGCAAAACTCACGTTGCTATCTGCCATAAAGACCGGGTGGGGAGAACAAAGCGGAACCGGCAGGATACATTCTAACCTCATGTTGGTGGGATTAGGGTTAGTGAGGTGCATGGCCCGGGTGAATAGCGGTGCGATGAGTTTCGGAAGGTGGATGCTTGTTAGTGTGCTGATTCTCATGTTCCAGTCAGGTTAGGCTCTTTGGTCACGGTTGCGGCCATTTTCGCCATGTCCAGGTCCGCCCAAGGATGGAGTTTGTTCTGCTGGAGAAGACATAGAGTAGAAATTCAGTCCGGTGCTTGTGTAGCTGTGACGAAGAAGTTCAGGTGCAAGATGCAACAGAAGTTTTTTGGTTTCGGGTTTTCAGGTTTCACATTGGAGTGCATCGTTTACCATATTTTCGACGCTTTACGCCATTGAAAAACATATATTAGATAAGTACAGATACTGTACTTTGATTCAACCTAGTTCAAAGCCTTGTCCATCAGCTATATACCCTGGAAAGAGCTGGAAAGAGTCTGCAGGTCTACGATCAGTACTCTGAGATACTTCCGGATATGGACTAAAGAAATTGATAGCCGAAAATAACAGAGCAAAATCCCATCAAAAACCATCTACCAGAGGGTCAGGAGGGTCTGGTAGATTTCAGAATCTAGGAGAGGTCTGAAATTTCAAATCTTAGGTTGAAACAACATGCTGAGAGATGGCCGGCTCGCTTAGGCTTCATCAAACTTTTATCTGACTGTTTATTCGCCTATTAATTTCTGCGGGAAGTCAACCATTATTCTAAGTACCAAAGACACAAAAGTATTAAGACTGAGAAGGGTCTGCTCTCAAAAACAAGAAATGCCGATGGCGGCATGCAGGACCTCTAGTACTCCTCTGAGTCATTAATGCAATATCTGTCTATAGCACATCATAGCGCTCGATTTCAGTCTGTACTAGCCAGCATCATGGATCACTCCAGGTCCAACGAAGAAAACATAAAAGCGATTCATTGAGGTAGCTACTACAAGAACTTAATTAAGGAAAATATGTATGCGTAACGCAAACAACGATTATCCAACGGGTATACAAACTCATACCAAATGGTCAAAGAATGAGATGTACCAGATAGTGCTATTGGGGCGTTGTTAGATAGAGTAAAGTGAACGATGACCAACCACGTACCTTGTAAGGAAAAATCATAATCCAAAGCGAGCCGCTTGACAAACATTGTCAATGGGTATAGTTTTTTTTAAAAAAAAAATAGTCAGCCACGTAGCACAGATTACACGATACATGCACATACAAGGAAAGCGGTTGCGGCTGCCAGGAATGGTGCCATGAGATTCACCACAAGGAAAAAAAGCAACTTGGAACTTGCTATATCAACTGTTCAATATGTTAGCTACACAAACAGACCTCGTAAAGCCCTGTTTGGGAACCCAAGCCATTGTGTCGAGGAATTGAACACCTGAGAAATTGACACCTATCGCCAGTCTAGGGACCATTTCTTTGTGTCCGGCTGGGGTTTGGAAAGTTACTGGGTTTCGTATATCATTGTTGATACAAACGGCCAATCCTGAATGAGCTCCTTGACAAGTAACGTTTCGTTACTGCCATTTTTGTGATACACCAGGGACTAGAAGCAGGAGATACATCAAAAATACCTCAGGTGGTGCACGTCATTCCTTTCCACAGGTAACACTGCAAGATAATTGTAACTCTATGTCAAGCGCAATGTATGCCATGGACAGTCAGTCACCTCTTCTAAAAACAAGTAAGTACTGGCAGAACCTGGAAACTGCCCTTTTCCAACCGTTCCAACTTACAAGTTAGACCAGGTAGGAGCATGCTTCCAGCTGGTGCACCTGAGTGTGTCCTGGAAAATGGAGGGTGGGATTATCTGGCAAAAGCAAAGAATGTTAGTACAGTCCTCATACTTACTGTAAATGAGATCCACAGATGCAAAAAGTGGTGTCAACCCCTGTGAAACTCCGGTGTGTTTTGTGGGCAGACCGAGATTTCCGAGTTCAACGGGGGCCTCGAGAGTTGAGTAGTCCTAACATCGGTTTAATTCCCTTTTAATTATATAGAACTGGTTTAAAATGGACTAGATAGTAGACTTAGTCAAACAGACTGTAGGTAGAAAGGTAGATAGATTAATAAGTGAAAATTCAAGAACAGCCTAGAGCTGTTAGATAGGTACCTACTATGAAAACTAAGTAACATGGTCAGTAAATATATATACAATTAAGTAAAATGACAAGTTACTCGACCAAACGGAAGAGGAGCTCAATACTCCAAGGTGGCAATTAGCAACCTGGAAGTGAAAGGGAATAGAGACGGCGCGATTGCGCGCAGAGAACCACTGAATGCTTCACCTTGTGGTACCATACTCCTAGTTAAGCAAAGAAAGAGGGAGAGAGAACAAATACTTATACTTAAAGTTATTCAGTTGTTGAATTCGAGGTCGATTCTCGAAGTATTACTCAAATGGATCACTCATAAGTCACGCCTATATCACGAACAACATACTTCTGGGGTCCTGGCATCGGCAGACCGACGGAACATTACTAAGAGAGCAGACCCAGTATACCTAATATAGATAGATGACGCAATTACCGATCCATATGCGGGCAAAGCGTTGTATCGCATGCCACCACAAAGAAATTTACATTGTGCTGATGTAGCCAGACCAGAAAGTCAATCATCATGCCTAGTTTCAGTAGAAGGCCATTCACATTGAACTGCTCCCCTAGCATATGTTGTA
>JADNRY010000591.1:0-36744 GCA_015501585.1 Rhodocollybia butyracea
GAGTGAATAAGTTAGCCAAAAACTCAGGCCCCAGGCCCATAAATTAAGCGGATCATGAAGTGCTATAAAGCTATGGATTGTTGTTGAGGGGTGGATGGTGGTGAAAGAGATGTGAATGAGACGCTAGAAGAGTGTTAAAGGTGTGTTTGACGAAGTCTAATAGCTGCTAGCTGCAGCTCAGCACGAACAGCAGGATTATCCCTGATGTATATCTTCCATGCTGTGGAAGACCACCTACCCAGAGCCATGATAATGGACTCATCAAGACCAAGTCCAGAGTAGTAAGTGGCGCCTCCAGCTTCTAGCTGAAATGTCCTCCAAACTCTTTTGCTAACCCACAGCATATAGAACATGGATTCAAACCAAGCTCTGGTTGGAAGAGATCCATCTTCACAAATGAACAGAGCAGGCTAGCTCCATGAAGCTTGTCTCTGGCAGTGGTGTACTCTCTCAGAAGAGAGCCAGGATTAGCAAGTGTCTGAGTACAGAAGAGAATCTCAGTTCCTTGATAGAAAGGATCACCCTTGTGATATGGAAGATGATAGCCAGCTTGCATGGACTCAAGCTTGGAGTGAAGCTCTCTTGATAATCTTCCTCCAGTCAAACAGTGATTTTCTGATTAGGAATAGTGAGTTCTCCAATTCTGTGACACCCATAGAAGGCACAACTCATCAGAGTTGCAAAACAGAAGATGGTTTGTAAGAAAGATGTCTCCTTTCATAGAATTGCATGATATGAGAGGTTCTAAGAGGAGGTTTTCGCTTCACTGGGTCAGCTCTGACCTTCTTAGACCCTCTAATAGTAGCTTGAACTAAAGGGTCAGATCTGGATTCATCAAAGTGAGGATAGAGCTGTTTCAAGTAATGTCTTGCTCCAGTGAGATATTTAGGCCCAGAGGCAATGTGTTTGGAAGTGTAGGCAATGTAACGAGATAGTGTGGTTGGTGTAGGGTCCAGAGAGAGGTTATGAGAGGTGCAGAAGCGAATATAGTCCTTAGCACCTGTAGAATAGTTGTTCTTAGTTGATTGTTCAATGGCATGAGATTGGAGGAACAGAACAAGAGCATCCAACTTGTTCATGTCCATTGGGGGGCGAACAGAGCGGCCATTCCGGCGACTCTGCTCACCCAGGGCCTCTAAAAGGACTCTCTCCATCGTGCCGGCAGTAGCTCTCTAGGGGGCTCAAAAAGGCGGACACGATCTGCAGGGAATTGGAGCTTGTAATCATCAAGCAAAAAGCGAGACAACAAGTCTGCTCTGATGTTGGACTTGCCAGCAATGTGTCTAACTCGAATATCTATCCCAGTTTTGAGCACAATAGCAGCAATAGCAAGAAGAATGGAGTTGTGAGATGATTCTCTTGCTGAGAGTGAGTTGAGAACCTCTACAGAGTCGAGGCTATCAGTATGAATGAGAATATGGTGAGGTGGAGTTGGTTTGTGAGCAATGTGATGGATAAGGCATAAGATAGACAACAGTTCTCTGAAAAAGATGTCAACTTTGGGCTTGCCTTCAGCTGAAGAGACTTTGTAACAAAAGCCATTTTCCTGCATAGACATAGGAAAGGCCAGTGTTACTAGCATCAGTCCAACCCACAAAGTCTGCTTCAGAGTCCTGCCATGCCTGTGAATCAACAAACCTTATGCCAATAGCTGACTGGAGTAGTTCAGAAAACCAAGTCAGATCCCTCATAACTTCACCATTGATAGGAATGGAGCGAAACTGGAGTGATTTACCACTCATTTTGCGGTACATCTCACTGAGAGCAGGCCTTGCCCAAGGTAGAACATTCAAAGACCAGTTGAGAGAGCCAGCAAGTCTTTGCCAATCTCTCAGAGCAGCTTTCCTTTCTGGAGAAGCAAGGAACTGTGTGATGTCTGAGACTAGAATCTGAATAGACTCTGCTGAGAGCGAAATGGATCCCTTTAGAATGTCCACCCAGAACCCAATAATCTTAAGTGTAGCTCCAGATTCTTGCTTCTTGTCTTCATAAGGACACAGAATGGTGTCCCAGAAGACTAGTAATTGAACCTGTCTCTTAGGGCGGAGTTGGCCATGGAATAGGACTAGATTTCGCTTAAAATCCCATCCAAAGAAGTCATCCATGTACACATGAAGTCCAACAATCCCCAACTTGACAGATCCAAACCAACAGAGAAGAGCAGATAAACTGCACCAGCACCTAGGTGATGTTCTAGTGCCAAACACCAAGCGGCGCACAATGTGATATCTGCCATCTACAGTGACCACCTGACAGAGTTGCCAGAGTGGGTGGCCAGGCAGATTGAGGAATGCCTTAGCAACATCACTCTTAAACAGGATCAGTTCTTCAGTTGGATGCTCCTTCAGCACATCATTGAGAACCTGACCAAAAGTGTGCATATCATCATACTTGACCTTCCCCTCAGCTTTTGGAATGTTGTCATTCAGACCAGAGCTAGTCTGGTCCATAACAACTCGAGGTTTTCCCTTCTGCCAGACTATAAACATTGGGGAGACCTTCATACCAGGTAAGAGAACAAAGTCCTCTGGTAGTGCTTCAGACCATCTCCCAGCTGTAACTTCCTGATCTCTGTGAGCTCTGAGTGCAGTAAAATCATCTGGCTCAGTGACATAGTTCTCAATCCTTTGTTTAGACTCTTCTGCCCATTCAGCATCATAGAAAGGCCAGAATCCCTCTCTAAGGGAGCGCATAACAGAGGCTACAAATGGCTGATTGGGATGGGATGAGAGCAAGAGCTCTAAGCGGTCCACATTGAAAGGAGTCTCTACTTTAATGTAAGGAGCCATAGCTTTAAGAGTTGATTGGATCTGAGGATTGTTCAAGAGATGTAGAGGAGGTGAAGGCAAAGGAGGTGCAGAATAAGTAGAAGAGATACTGGGAGGAGTGATATGAGATGAATGAGATGAAGAAGACCATAAATAACCCCTTCTGAAGCGAGGTGCAGGTGTTAGATCACTGTCAGCAGTCCTCTTAGTACCTGCTAGTGATCTAGGACCTTTGAGGGCGGTTTCTACTCTGATTTCGACGTCTTTCAGTGAGCTTTGAGTAGCATGATTGACTGTTAATGGCTCTGTGGGCTTCACCACACTCACTGCAATAACCATGTTTCCTGTTATTGCTACAAGGATCTGAGCACCTATCTTCATTCCACAAGATACAAGGTGTATCATGGCGCTTAGAAGGCGATTTGGAAGTGGTAGAAGATGAAGAAGGAGCAGATCTCTTCTTAGAAGTGGTAGAAAGCATCTCCTTGAGGACAATGAGCCTAAGGTTCTCAGAGTTCCCAAGATCAAAGGGTGTATTGGAGGCCTTTTGGCGAGCCTCTCTATCCACCCTGATGGCCATAGATGGATCATTGGGAGTAACTCTGAACAGCTCTTGAATCTGAGCTTTATAGGCAATAAGCTCACTCTGCCTGTTAGGATAGATCTTGAGCAGAGGAACAAGCCAAGCCTCAAAAACTCGAAGCCACTGTGACTCAGTAGTGACTGGGAGGCTCTTAATAGACTGCTCTTTCCTAACCAGCTTAAACTCTGTACCAAAGTCCTTGCTATCATCATAGAGGAAACTGAATCCAGTGACTGCAGCATGGATCTTCTCAAAGTCCACATACTTGTCCTTGATGATAAGGCGAAGTAGGGACTGAGGGAGTAGCTCAGCAAACATCTGAGCTGAGAGGAGACTAAGTGTAGCATCCACATTGCTGTCCAGAGTGAACTGGAGGCGAAGATCCCAGGTGCTCTGTACATGAGAGGGCATAGGAGATGTAGTAGTAAGTTCTGCAAGGTGAGGAGCAGCTTCCAGAAGCGAAACTGGAAGGCCAGAAGGCACCTTGGAAGTAGAAGAAGCAATAGGCTGGGCAAAGGATGGAGCCACAGCTTGAACAGTACCAGCCTCTGGTTGTTCATTCTCACTCTCATCTGCATTGACAGCAGCAAGCAGGGCTTCATTCTCAGCAAGTTCAGACTCCATAACAGCAAATGCTGCTGCCTGAGCAGCTTGAATAGCAGAAACTCGCTCTGGAGAGGCCTGTTGCCTCTGTTTACCTTTAGCAGCAGCCTTTCTTTGCCTAGTAAACTCGATTTCATCCCTCTGTATCTGCTGCATCTGGTCCACATAGTCACTGACCACAGCAGGATCATGTCTGCTATGATCTTGGAATGCTCTGAATGCCTGTTTGACAGAGATTTCCCTATTCCTGAACTGTTCAAGGACAGCTTGCATCGCTTCAGCAGCAGATCTAACAGCTTCAGCTTCTCTAGCTGCATCTGAGGGTGCAGGAGAGGCAGTGATGCGCCCCAGAAGCGATTTAGAGGGCATAGAGTGGTGGTGGGAGCGAGGATTGGATGTAGAAGCGGCAGGAGGGTCTGTGAGACGATCTTGGAGCGATTTAGAAGGCTGTGAAGCGGTGATCTGAGCGATCTGAGTGCTAGCAGTGTTAAGTGAGCTACCAGAGGTGACTTGTGAAGGTTGGAGCTGTTTGGAGCGAGTTTGGGGAAGATCAGAGCGGATCTGAGAGAGATTGGAGCGATTCTGGACTGGATTAGAGCGAGATGTGGATGGATTAGGCCCAGATTGGCGCAATCTAGCGCTAGGAAGCGTCCTAGATGAGGTATGAAGCGATCTAGTGGCCTGGGATGCAGGATCATAGGTATGATCTTCCAATTCATCAAGATCTGAGGAATCAGCTCGAGTTTTGGACATGGAATGGTTGATATGAAGATGTGTGAGGTAGGAGCAAGGAGTATGATGAAAAATCGACTTGATCAAGCAAGATCTAAGTCAGATATCAGTCAGTATACAGTACACAGGCAAAAAACATCGATCTAAGCGCACTGAGAGCCCTGATATCCAAGATCTGACAACTAGGTCGACTTCAGAGGCTGTAGATGTGTATAGATCTGTTATGGATGTGTTGTGGGCTCTGTTCAGTGAAAGATCAGATAGATCAGTGAAAAAGCGCACCAATTCCTTTGATCTGAGACTCTGTGAGCAAGAGCTAGAGTCTGTGCAGTCAAAAGGAGGTGCTGTGAGGCGATGTTTGAGCTATCAGAGCTGTATAGAGTGGACAGATGTCCTTACCAGTCACCAGAAGCAAAGTTGATGGTGGGGGAAGGAAGGAAAGAAGCACAGGACCTTGTCAGATTTCTAATCATGTTCTCACAGGCCTCTGCTCGGAACTCCGGCACCTGATAGAACTAGAAACTCGACAGGGACACTGGCTGATCATCTGTCCAAAGTGGCAGCTGACCAGAGGTGGTCATGTGCTGAAAAACTCGAAATGCAAAGTCCAAGTTAGAGTGCAGGATTTCGAAAATGAAATCGCGGAAGAACGAAGATAGGTAGCGCTTCGATTCTTTTCGCGATTTGTTAAGGACATGATAGAGTACCTATGACAGTAATAGCAGGTCCGCACGGTACTGTGATGAGGCGCGGCGGACTTGCAATGAATTCATGTGCACTGAAAAGTGATGAATTGTGCATTGCAAGTCCTGGATGGTATCTGTTGTTTGCAGAGGCCTTCAGAAAGTCTCCCTACCCTTGGAATCCGCCTTCATGTCGAACAAGCGGCCACATTTTGGTTCACACATGGAAAAGTGTGTGTTCATTGGGTATCCTGAGGGAGTTAAAGGCTGGAAGTTCTGGAATCCAGTCACTAAAAAGGTCATTATCAGCGAACGTGCAGAATTTGATGAAAGATTCATGTATGGATCCAAGTCACCTAATCAGCCTACCCTTCGTCGAGACTACATTCCTGTGACTCCTCTGGAACCATCTGCTACTCCCAATCCATCTAGTACCTCTAATGATCTATTCACACCTCCTGCTTTTTCTGATGAATCGGACTCTGAACCTGCCTCTTCTGATGAAGATGATGTGCCTCCCCTCAATGCACCTCCTGCTCTTGCTCCCACCCCAGAACCCGAAATACCTGTAAAAAGATCAAGGTGATCCGTCATGACAAAGGTGGCAAGTTTATATCCAAAGAAATGGAACAGTTCTTGAAAGATGAGGGGATTGAGGTGCAGAGAACAGCCCGGAATCGACCCCAGCAGAATGGAGTTGCTGAACGGGTTAACCGGACATTGGCTGAATTACTGACTGCTATGCTACTGGAATCGGGTTTACCAAAGACATTTTGGGCTGAATGCCTGGCTGCACTTGTTTATGTGCTTAATCGATGCCCAACGTCTGCTGTCCCAGGTGTCACTCCTTTTGAAGTCTGGTATAAAGTCAAGCCAAAGGTTGACAACTTGCGTGTCTGGGGATACATTGCATATGTTCATGTTCAAAAGGACAAGCGGCCACATTTTGGTTCACACATGGAAAAGTGTGTGTTCATTGGGTATCCTGAGGGAGTTAAAGGCTGGAAGTTCTGGAATCCAGTCACTAAAAAGGTCATTATCAGCGAACGTGCAGAATTTGATGAAAGATTCATGTATGGATCCAAGTCACCTAATCAGCCTACCCTTCGTCGAGACTACATTCCTGTGACTCCTCCGGAACCATCTGCTACTCCCAATCCATCTAGTACCTCTAATGATCTATTCACACCTCCTGCTTTTTCTGATGAATCGGACTCTGAACCCGCCTCTGCTGATGAAGATGATGTGCCTCCCCTTAATGCACCTCCTGCTCTTGCTCCCACCCCAGAGCCCGAAATACCTGTGACTGACGAGGATGAATCTGATGAGCAACCCATTGCTGTACGTCGCCCTGCGCGTGCTCGTAAACCTCCTGGTAGATGGTGGGAAGTCAAACCTGCTTCTAAGGGCAATGCCCATAATGAGTCTGATGAATACAATGGAGATGTAGAGGAACATGTTAAAGGTATGATTTATACAAAGTGTCCAGACTGGGGATTGAACCCAGGACCTTCTGGTGAAATCCCAAGATGCTCTAACCAACTGAGCTATCTGGCCATGGTTACAACTACTTGGTATCTCATCAATGTAGTGACAGAGGTGCCCTAGTGTCCTCAACCATTATAAGGCATTACATGGATATCTTTTGATCCAACCCCCTAGGTTGATTATATAGACAAGGGCATTTACACATAACACATACATCTCACCATTGTAGGGTGTCAGGATTGATTATTAATCCCAACAGAACATGGACATGCTGCTAACGGTGTAGAACCTCGAAATTATCGAGACGCTATGCGCAGTCCAGAAGCCTTTAAGTGGGAAGAAGCAATGGACGATGAGATTGCTGCTCATCTGGCTAATCAGACTTGGGAAATTGTTGACTTGCCACCAGGAGAGAAAGCTATTGGGTCGACTTGGGTATACCGTATTAAGCACAAGGCTGATGGCTCTATTGAAAGCTTCAAAGCACGCTTGTGTGCTCAAGGCTTCAGCCAAAGACCTGGATTCGACTATCTCAAAACCTATGCTTCAACTCTCCGCTGGTCCTCATTACGCATTGTACTTGCTCTTGCTGCTATTGATGATATGGAGCTTCGCTCTGTTGACATCTCACATGCATTTATTAATTCTGACATTGACACAACTATCTACATGAGACAGCCCGAGGGTTTCAAGCAAGGTGGACCAGAGAAAGTTTGCAGGCTAAACAAGTCCCTTTATGGGTTAAAGCAGTCGCCCCGTCTTTGGAGTGAGAAACTCTGTGGTGTGTTAGCCAAATTGGGCTTCAACCGCCTGGAGTCTGATCCATGTGTTTATCTATTTAAACGCGGTAACCTTAAAGTGATTGTTCCAGTTTGGGCAGACGATATCACTCTTGCTTGTAAAGACTCTGGTGTTATAGATCAATTTGTCCATGATCTAGAGAAAGAACTTAAACTCCGTGACTTGGGCAGTACCGACTTCTTACTTGGCATGGGAATCAGACGAGACCGCCAGAATCAAAAACTATATCTTAATGCCCGGCAATACATCCTCCGTAAACTCGATGAATTTGGCATGACTGATTCCAAGCCTGTGGGCACTCCCATGAATCCCACTGTGACACTCTCTAAAGCGGACTGCCCCCAAACACCAGAGGAGAAAGAAGAGATGATCAATGTCCCCTACATGTCGGCTGTTGGCTCCCTATTGTTTCTGGCCATGATCCTTCGTGTTGACACAGCTTATGCATGTGGTGTCTTGACTCGTTTCAACTCTAATCCTGGATATGCTCATTGGATTGCTGTTAAGCATTTGTGGCGTTACTTGAAAGGATTTCTTGACTATGAGTTGGAACTAGGGCCAGATCCTGATGCCCCCGATCTGATCACAGCTATTGGTGATGCAGACTTGGGTGGCAACAAAGACAATGGGAAGTCAACAACTGGATACATCATAAAGGTTGGATCAGGTGCTGTTAGCTGGAGTAGTAAACTACAACCTGTGGTTACTCTATCCTCTACTGAAGCCGAGTTTGTGGCTTCAAATGCGGTGGGCAAAGAAGTGTTGGCAATACGTTCTCTTCTCAATGAGCTTGGGTATAAAGTCGCTTCTCCTACCATTATCCACACCGACAACCAATCATCCATTCAGGTTGCTAAAAACCCTGAACATCACGGCCGAATGAAGCATCTTGACAGGACTTTCTACTGGCTCAGAGAACAAGTTGTACATGGGAAGCTTACACTCTCTTATTTGCCCACTGAGGATAATCCGGCCAACCTGCTCACAAAGGCCCTTGCCAAACCAAAGGTGGAAAAGTTCCGATCTTTGATTGGACTTGTGAAGCCAAACCTTCCTAGTTGAAGGAAATACTATGTTGGGGGGTTGTGTTAGTGATTGACTTGTGCTGGATTGCAAAAGTGTTCAATCAGGGGGTTGTGTTGAGTGTATATAGTGATAGAACACTTACTGCTTACATAAGCGATGTCCCACGCTTATATTCCGTCTCTAAACTATGTACTTTTATAGTAATCTTTCGTTACCATGTTGATATCTGCCCTAGTTTACTTTTTGGCTTTTATTTGTTCAGTTTGCAAGATATTTTCTCAGTTTGAGTGGTGATTGTTGAAAATATCTATGCGCGCACAATTGTGGACACCTATTTTCACGCCTCATGCGTTTCAGTACAAATAGAACCAAACAACTACCTATTCCTTACTTAGTTAGAAAGAGTTCAAATCAATATTCACATATCTTTGATTCAGTTCATTGTTTGCTGTCTATTGGAGTACTGAGGAACTATAAGGCTATTAGTACAACACTATAGTCGTTATACTGAGCATAACAACGCTGTACTAAGACGGGTATCACACTGCTTGGGTTAGCTGAAGGGCGCTTCAGTGTGTTTAACTTCAACAAGTGCAGTTTCCTCCAACAGTTACATCAAGATAGAAAGAGGGAGAGGAGGGAGGGTGATGAAAAATCGACTTGATCAAGCAAGATCTAAGTCAGATATCAGTCAGTATACAGTACAGAGGCAAAAAACATCGATCTAAGCGCACTGAGAGCCCTGATATCCAAGATCTGACAACTAGGTCGACTTCAGAGGCTGTAGATGTGTATAGATCTGTTATGGATGTGTTGTGGGCTCTGTTCAGTGAAAGATCAGATAGATCAGTGAAAAAGCGCACCAATTCCTTTGATCTGAGACTCTGTGAGCAAGAGCTAGAGTCTGTGCAGTCAAAAGGAGGTGCTGTGAGGCGATGTTTGAGCTATCAGAGCTGTATAGAGTGGACAGATGTCCTTACCAGTCACCAGAAGCGAAGTTGATGGTGGGGGAAGGAAAGAAAGAAGCACAGGACCTTGTCAGATTTCTAATCATGTTCTCACAGGCCTCTGCTCGGAACTCTGGCACCTGTTAGAACTAGAAACTCAACAGGGACACTGGCTGATCATCTGTCCAAAGTGGCAGCTGACCAGAGGTGGTCATGTGCTGAAAAACTCGAAATGCAAAGTCCAAGTTAGAGTGCAGGATTTCGAAAATGAAATCGCGGAAGAACGAAGATAGGTAGCGCTTCGATTCTTTTCGCGATTTGTTAAGGACATGATAGAGTACCTATGACAGTAATAGTAGGTCCGCACGGTACTGCGATGAGGCGCGGCGGACTTGCAATGAATTCATGTGCACTGAAAAGTGATGAATTGTGCATTGCAAGTCCTGGATGGTATCTGTTGTTTGCAGAGGCCTTCAGAAAGTCTCCCTACCCTTGGAATCCACCTTCATGTCGATTGTTATGCTCAGTATAGCGACTATAGTGTTGTACTAATAGCCTTATAGTTCCTCAGTACTCCAATAGACAGCAAACAATGAAATGAATCAAAGATATGTGAATATTGATTTGGACTCTTTCTAACTATGTAAGGAATAGGTATTTGTTTGGTTCTATTTGTACTGAAACGCATGAGGCGTGAAAATGGGTGTCCACAATTGTGTGCGCATACATATTTTCAACAGTCACCACTCAAACTGAGAAAATATCTTGCAAACTGAACAAATGAAAGAACTTTCTCTGGTCCACCTTGCTTGAAACCCTCGGGCTGTCTCATGTAGATAGTTGTGTCAATGTCAGAATTAATAAACACATGTGAGATGTCAACAGAGCGAAGCTCCATATCATCAATAGCAGCAAGAGCAAGTACAATGCGTAATGAGGACCAGCAGAGAGTTGAAGGATAGGTTTCGAGATAATCAAATCCAGGTCTTTGGCTGAAGCCTTGAGCACACAAGCGTGCTTTGAAGCGTTCAATAGAGCCATCAGCCTTGTGCTTAATACGGTATACCCAAGTCGACCCAATTGCTTTCTCTCCTGGTGGCAAGTCAACAATATCCCAAGTCTGGTTTACTAGATGAGCAGCAATCTCATCGTCCATTGCTTCTTCCCACTTAAAGGCTTCTGGACTGCGCATAGCGTCTCGATAATTTCGAGGTTCTACACCACTAGCAGCATGTCCATGTTCCTCTACATCTCCATTGTATTCATCAGAGTCAGCAGGCTCATTATGAGCATTGCCCTTAGAAGCAGGTTTGACTTCCCACCATCTACCAGGAGGTTTACGAGCACATGCAGGGCGACGTACAGCAATGGGTTGCTCATCAGATTCATCCTCGTCAGTCACAGGTATTTTGGGCTCTGGGGTGGGAGCAAGAGCAGGAGGTGCATTAAGGCTCCCCGGAGGCACATCATCTTTGTCAGCAGAGGCGGGTTCAGAGTCCGATTCATCAGAAAAAGCAGGAGGTGTGAATAGATCATTAGAGGTACTAGATGGATTGGGAGTAGCAGATGGTTCCAGAGGAGTCACAGGAATGTAGTCTCGACGAAGGGTAGGCTGATTAGGTGACTTGGATCCATACATGAATCTTTCATCAAATTCTGCACGTTCGCTGATAATGACCTTTTTAGTGACCGGATTCCAGAACTTCCAGCCTTTAACTCCCTCAGGATACCCAATGAATACACACTTTTCCATGTGTGAACCAAAATGTGGCCGCTTGTCCTTTTGAACATGAACATATGCAAAGCATTCCCAGACATGCAAGTTGTCAACCTTTGGCTTGACTTTATACCAGACTTCAAAAGGAGTGACACCTAGGACAGCAGACGTTGGGCATCGATTAAGCACATAAACAAGTGCAGCCAGGCATTCAGCCCAAAATGTCTTTGGTAAACCTGATTCCAGTAGCATAGCAGTCAGTAATTCAGCCAATGTCCGGTTAAGCCATTCAGCAACTCCATTCTGCTGGGGTCGATTCCGGGCTGTTCTCTGCACCTCAATCCCCTCGTCTTTCAAGAACTGTTCCATTTCTTTGGATATAAACTCGCCACCTTTGTCATGACGGATCACCTTGATCTTTTTACCAGTAGAGTTTTCCGCCCAGGCCTTAAACTGCTTGAATGCACCAAATGCTTCACTTTTCTTTTTGAGTAGTGCAACTGCTCTGAAGCGTGATTTGTCGCATATAAAGGGGATCCAATAGCGGTAGCGAGAAGGCGAAACAACACCAGTATCATGTACATCCATATGAACAAGTTCTAGAACTTCACCAGCACGAGTATCACTGCTAGGAAACAGATTGGCATGCATCTTTCCACCAAGACATGGTTCACATACTGGGTCTGGCTTTGCACTAGAATCGAGTTTAAAGCCCTCAACCATACCATTTCTAGACAGCTTGCTAACATCACTCAGATTGTAGTGAAAGAAGCGTCTATGCCACAGCTCAAGATCAAGAGGTAGAGTTGACCCAACATGTGCACATTCAGCTTCTGTACTAACAGTATGTCCATTAAGATAACCAACGGATTTATTATTAACTGATGCAGTGAACAGGACAGAACCATTAAGTGAGAACTCCATAGTATCTCTAAGAATTTGTACAGTAAAACCTTTATGCTTGGTCAAGTAAAGAACTGAGAGGAGATTGTTATTAAGAGCCGGTACATGTAAAACTCGAGAAAATAAAACTTGTCTAACTTCTTTGCCATCAACAATAGGAGTAAATAAAACGTCGCCCATCCCCTCTGAATACACTACATTATGATCTGCAAGACGAATAGGCACTCTGTGAGGAGTGTAGTTTTGAATCCAGTGTTTATGAGGTGTCATATGAGAAGTGGTGCCTGTGTCTGTATTCCATTCCAAAGTATCAGCAAAATGTGAAGAAGATAGTGTTGAGTGTACATAGTGCTGTCACCCATCCGCTTACCTAATTACCTTCCCACGACCATATTCCATCTGTTAGAGAATCAGGTGACCAGGATCAAGGAGTACCTTGTCCCAAATCAAGTGACCTTGAAACAGGAGGGAAATAAATGTTGACACTAGCTGGGATTGAACCAGTGACCACACAGTACTCTAGACTGGTGCTCTAACCAACTGAGCTATAGTGCCGATGGTTAGAGTATGGATGTTAAGCCATATATCACTATGAGGATTGTTAGTCACTCAACTGGCCCACATTCATGTTGTACTGAAGCGGTTAGTCTTAGTACTAGAATGATGTAACCAGGGTCCAATTGCTAATGCCAACACAACCCCCAAATTGGAGCCGGGTTAGGAAACTCCAATTACAACAATTTGCTGCCACCATGTTAGAGAATCAGGTGACCAGGATCAAGGACCTATGCCTTTCATCACTCAGGAGTGAATAAGTTAGCCAAAAACTCAGGCCCCAGGCCCATAAATTAAGTGGATCATGAAGTGCTATGTACTGAATACATGCATGTAAGTAACTAAAGGAATGCATACTACAAAACAGAGTTGAAAAAGAAAACACAAAACAAACATACATTGGTTTGTACAGTTACATTAAGATAGAAAGAGGGAGAGGAGGGAGGGTGATGAAAAATCGACTTGATCAAGCAAGATCTAAGTCAGATATCAGTCAGTATACAGTACACAGGCAAAAAACATCAATCTAAGCACACTGAGAGCCCTGATATTCAAGATCTGACAACTAGGTTGACTTCAGAGGCTGTAGATGTGTATAGATCTGTTATGGATGTGTTGTGGGCTCTGTTCAGTGAAAGATCAGTTAGATCAGTGAAAAAGCGCACCAATTCCTTTGATCTGAGACTCTGTGAGCAAAAGGTAGAGTCTGTGCAGTCAAAGGGAGGTGCTGTGAGGCAATGTTTGAGCTATCAGAGCTGTATAGAGTAGACAGATGTCCTTACCAGTCACCAGAAGCAAAGTTGATGGTGGGGGAAGGAAGGAAAGAAGCACAGGACCTTGTCAGATTTCTAATCATGTTCTCACAGGCCTCTGCTCGGAACTCCGGCACCTGTAAGAACTAGAAACTCGACAGTGACACTGGCTGATCATCTGTCCAAAGTGGCAGCTGACCAGAGGTGGTCATGTGCTGAAAAACTCGAAATGCAAAGTCCAAGTTAGAGTGCTGGATTTCGAAAATGGAATCGCGGAAGAACGAAGATAGGTAGCGCTTCGATTCTTTTCGCAATTTGTTAAGGACATGATAGAGTACCTATGACAGTAATAGCAGGACCGCACGGTACTGCGATGAGGCGCGCCGGACTTGCAATGAATTCATGTGCACTGAAAAGTGATGAATTGTGCATTGCAAGTCCTGGATGGTATCTGTTGTTTGCAGAGGCCTTCAGAAAGTCTCCCTACCCTTGGAATCCGCCTTCATGTCGACCTATGCCTTTCATCACTCAGGAGTGAATAAGTCAGCCAAAAACTCAGGCCCCAGGCCCATAAATTAAGCGGATCATGAAGTGCTATAAAGCTATGGATTGTTGTTGAGGGGTGGATGGTGGTGAAAGAGATGTGAATGAGATGCTAGGAGAGTGTTAAAGGTGTGTTTGACGAAGTCTAATAGCTGCTAGCTGCAGCTCAGCACGAACAGCAGGATTATCCCTGATGTATATCTTCCATGCTGTGGAAGACCACCTACCCAGAGCCATGATAATGGACTCATCAAGACCAAGTCCAGAGTAGTAAATGGCGCCTCCAGCTCTATCTGAATGTCCCCCAAACTCTTTACTAACCACAGCATAGAACATGGATTCAAACCAAGCTGTGGTTGGAAGAGATCCATCTTCACAAATGAACATAGCAGGCCTAGCTCCATGAAGCTTGTCTCTGGCAGTGGTGTACTCTCTCAGAAGAGAGCCAGGATTTGTTGGGATTAATAATCAATCCTGACACCCTACAATGGTGAGATGTATGTGTTATGTGTAAATGCCCTTGTCTATATAATCAACCTAGGGGGTTGGATCAAAAGATATCCATGTAATGCCTTATAATGGTTGAGGACACTAGGGCACCTCTGTCACTACATTGATGAGATACCAAGTAGTTGTAACCATGGCCAGATAGCTCAGTTGGTTAGAGCATCTTGGGATTTCACCAGAAGGTCCTGGGTTCAATCCCCAGTCTGGACACTTTGTATAAATCATACCTTTAACAGGATTAGCAAGTGTCTGAGTACAGAAGAGAACCTCAGTTCCTTGATAGAAAGGATCACCCTTGTGATATGGAAGATGATAACCAGCTTGCATGGACTCAAGCTTGAGCGAAGCTCTCTTGATAATCTTCCTCCAGTCAAACAGTGATTTCTGATTAGGAATAGTGAGTTCTCCAATTCTGTGACACCCATAGAAGGCACAACTCATCAGAGTTGCAAACAGAAGATGGTTGTAAGAAAGATGTCTCCTTTCATAGAATTGCATGATATGAGAGGTTCTAAGAGGAGGTTTTTGCTTCACTGGGTCAGCTCTGACCTTCTTAGACCCTCTAATAGTAGCTTGAACTAAAGGGTCAGATCTGGATTCATCAAAGTGAGGATAGAGCTGTTTCAAATAGTGTCTTGCTCCAGTGAGATATTTAGGCCCAGAGGCAATGTGTTTGGAAGTGTAGGCAATGTAACGAGATAGTGTGGTTGGTGTAGGGTCCAGAGAGAGGTTATGAGAGGTGCAGAAGCGAATATAGTCCTTAGCACCTGTAGAATAGTTGTTCTTAGTTGATTGTTCAATGGCATGAGATTGGAGAAACAGAACAAGAGCATCCAATATGTTCATGTCCATTGGAGGGTGAACAAAGTGGCCATTCCGGCGACTCTGCTCACCCAGGGCCTCTAAAAGGTGTGTTTGACGAAGTCTAATAGCTGCTAGCTGCAGCTCAGCACGAACAGCAGGATTATCCCTGATGTATGCCTTAGCAACATCACTCTTAAACAGGATCAGTTCTTCAGTTGGATGCTCCTTCAGCACATCATTGAGAACCTGACCAAAAGTGTGCATATCATCATACTTGACCTTCCCCTCAGCTTTTGGAATGTTATCATTCAGACCAGAGCTAGTCTGGTCCATAACAACTCGAGGTTTTCCCTTCTGCCAGACTACAAACATTGGGGAAACCTTCATACCAGGTAGAAGGACAAAGTCCTCTGGTAATGCTTCAGATCATCTCCCAGCTGCAACTTCCTAATCTCTGTGAGCTCTGAGTGCAGTAAAATCATCTGGCTCATTGACATAGTTTTCAATCCTTTGTTTAGACTCTTCTGCCCATTCAGCATCATAGAAAGGCCAGAATCCCTCTCTAAGGGAGCGCATAAGACAGGTATCACACTGCTTGGGTTAGCTGAAGGGCGCTCCAGTGTGTTTAACTTCAACAAGTGCAGTTTCCTCCAACAGTAACTTCCTGATCTCTGTGAGCTCTGAGTGCAGTAAAATCATCTGGCTCAGTGACATAGTTCTCAATCCTTTGTTTCGACTCTTCTGCCCATTCAGCATCATAGAAAGGCCAGAATCCCTCTCTAAGGGAGCACATAACAGAGGCTACAAATGGCTGATTGGGATGGGATGAGAGCAGGAGCTCTAAGCGGTCCACATTGAAAGGAGTTTCTACTTTAATGTAAGGAGCCATAGCTTTAAGAGTTGATTGGGTCTGAGGATTGTTCAAGAGATGTAGAGGAGGTGAAGGCAAAGGAGGTGCAGAATAAGTAGAAGAGATACTGGGAGGAGTGATATGAGATGAATGAGATGAAGAAGACCATAAATAACCCCTTCTGAAGCGAGGTGCAGGTGTTAGATCACTGTCAGCAGTCCTCTTAGTACCTGCTAGTGATCTAGGACCTTTGAGGGCGGTTTCTACTCTGATTTCGACGTCTTTCAGTGAGCTTTGAGTAGCATGACTGACTGTTAATGGCTCTGTGGGCTTCACCACACTCACTGCAATAGCCATGTTTCCTGTTATTGCTACAAGGATCTGAGCACCTATCTTCATTCCACAAGATACAAGGTGTATCATGGCGCTTAGAAGGCAATTTGGAAGTGGTAGAAGATGAAGAAGGAGCAGATCTCTTTTTAGAAGTGGTAGAAAGCATCTCCTTGAGGACAATGAGCCTAAGGCTCTCAAAGTTCCCAAGATCAAAGGGTGTATTGGAGGCCTTTTGGCGAGCCTCTCTATCCACCCTGATGGCCATAGATGGATCATTGGGAGTAACTCTGAACAGCTCTTGAATCTGAGCTTTATAGGCAATAAGCTTACTCTGCCTGTTAGGATAGATCTTGAGCAGAGGAACAAGCCAAGCCTCAAAAACTCGAAGCCACTGTGACTCAGTAGTGACTGGGAGGCTCTTAATAGACTGCTCTTTCCTAACCAGCTTAAACTCTGTACCAAAGTCCTTGCTATCATCATAGAGGAAACTGAATCCAGTGACAGCAGCATGGACCTTCTCAAAGTCCACATACTTGTCCTTGATGATAAGGCAAAGTAGGGACTGAGGGAGTGGCTCAGCAAACATCTGAGCTGAACAGTTCAGTCACCCACATATTTGGTCTTATTAGTCTACACTTTTGTTACATTGACCTTACTAAAAAGACCCAAAAACCTAGGCAAAACCCGGGCAGCTAGGTCATGACCTGGGATTTAGGTCATGACCTAAAAAATTGGTCATGACCTAGGTCAGGTTGGTCTTTTCCTGGGGTTGGTAGGTCATGGCCTGGGGTGAGATAGGATATGGCCTAGGTGGGGCAGGGCATGGTCTAGGTGGGGGAGGGCATAGTCTAGGTGAGGGAGGGTATGGTGTAGGAGGAGGAGGAGAGGGTATAGTCTGGGAGGAGGAGGGTATGGGAGAGATATAGTCTAAGAGGTGTAGGGTGAGAGTGGAGGATGGTGAGATAGAGAATATAAACAAGAATGAAATATCATAGAATAATGACTTGAAATTTTTATAAACATATTGGGATTTTTTACATATCTGTAGATTATGACAAGATTAAGCTAAGCCACAGTGCCCTGTTCTGGGTGGTCAGGGAAGCATGGGACTTACCTGACCTAGCTGATTCAGGTCATGACCTGGGTGAACTAGGTCATGACCTACCTAACCTAGGTTATGACCGTTAGGTAGGTCATGACCTAGTTCACCCAGGTCATGACCTACCTAACCTAGGTCATGACCGTTAGGTAGGTCATGACCTAGTTCACCCAGGTCATGACCTACCTAACCTAGGTCATGACCTACCTAGCCTAGGTCATGACCTGGGTGAACTAGGTCATGACCTACCTGGCCTAGGTCATGACCTAGGCCAATTTAAAAATTACTAAATTAGGAAATTTTTCAATTTTTGCAGTGGATGAGGTCAAAGCTGTTTTTATTACCAAATAAGGCAATTTTCAAACACCTTAACCGGTTTTATGTTTTTTTTAATAGAGTTAGATACATTTGGAAATTTTTATAAATTACTATATTAGGCAATTTTATTTCAATAGACTTTTATTTCTTAATTAGGCAATTTCAAAACTTTTGCAGTGGATGAGGCCAAAGCTGTTTCCATTGCCTAATTGAGAAGTGACAAATTTGCAGTGGATGAGGTCAAAGCTCATTTCATTACTTATTTGAAAAATGACAAATCTTTTGCAGTGGATGAGGTCAAAGCTGTTTTCACTACCTAATTAAGAAATGACAAAACTGAACACACAAACTATGTACACTCTTTTCCTGAGGACAATAGCTTGTGGTAAACATCCAGACCTTTTGTTTATACACAGAATAGGTTGCTCACCTAAAATGAAGCCAATCCTGTGGTGGGAAGGGGCTGGATTGCAAAATATTTTTTGGATAACCTTTGATTGTAGTGGATGAGGCCAAAGCTGTATGCCCATAAAAGGAAATCAATGAAAAGTGTTGAGTCTAAAGATTGCTTGATATAACATGCAGATTGGCATGGATAAGGGTGATCCTTTTCATCCCCTGATACCCTGATATGTTGTCTACCCTTTCTGAGTCTCAGGTATATTTAGATGGCCACTGGGAGATCAGTCTTTATTGATCTTTGAACTTTCTCATCAAAAACCCTCATTTTTTCGAAAACAGAGGATAAGTATCAGAGCATCCAGGGCAGGGTGGGCCACTGGCTTCTAGGACATTGTACCCAGGTATAATAGGTACATTTAGATGACTCAGGAGTAGCTTATACTATGCTGGGGGAGTGGGTAATAAGTGATATGTGTCTAATTAGGCATAAATTTCGCTTTTTTGCCTGTTAAATCATTAATAGTGGGAGCTGTAGGCAAGAAAAGACTGTCTAGCTTGGCATATAGCATGCTAGGAGTACATAGATTGATATCAACACCTTTTCCTGACAACCCCTTCCCTTATCTTGATGTACCAGTAGTCCTGGGTTCTTAAGTGTCTGATACTTGTGTCAAACTTATCATCACATCTTGAACCTCAGATAGTTGGAATATTCTGCTATAGAAATGCTATATCAAGTCCTGGTACACTATTCCTCGAGTCTCTCTGCAATCCCTTGGCTACAGCTGCCTCTATTAATGATTTGATGGTCAAAAAAGCAAATTTATGCATACATATACAGAGATCAATTATTACCCACTCCCCCAGCATAGTATAGGCTACTCCTGAGTCGTCTAAATGTACCTACTATACCAGGGCACAATGTCCTAGAAGCCTGTGGCCCACCCTGCCCTGGATGCTCTGATACTTATCCTCTGTTTTCGAAAAAATGAGGGTTTTTGATGAGAAAGTTCAAAGATCAATAAAGACTGATCTCCCAGTGGCCATCTAAATATACCTGAGACTCAGAAAGGGTAGACAACATATCAGGGTATCAGGGGATGAAAAGGATCACCCTTATCCATGCCAATCTGCATGTTATATCAAGCAATCTTTAGACTCAACACTTTTCATTGATTTCCTTTTATGGGCATACAGCTTTGGCCTCATCCACTACAATCAAAGGTTATCCAAAAAATATTTTGCAATCCAGCCCCTTCCCACCACAGGATTGGCTTCATTTTAGGTGAGCAACCTATTCTGTGTATAAACAAAAGGTCTGGATGTTTACCACAAGCTATTGTCCTCAGGAAAAGAGTGTACATAGTTTGTGTGTTCAGTTTTGTCATTTCTTAATTAGGTAGTGAAAACAGCTTTGACCTCATCCACTGCAAAAGATTTGTCATTTTTCAAATAAGTAATGAAATGAGCTTTGACCTCATCCACTGCAAATTTGTCACTTCTCAATTAGGCAATGGAAACAGCTTTGGCCTCATCCACTGCAAAAGTTTTGAAATTGCCTAATTAAGAAATAAAAGTCTATTGAAATAAAATTGCCTAATATAGTAATTTATAAAAATTTCCAAATGTATCTAACTCTATTAAAAAAAACATAAAACCGGTTAAGGTGTTTGAAAATTGCCTTATTTGGTAATAAAAACAGCTTTGACCTCATCCACTGCAAAAATTGAAAAATTTCCTAATTTAGTAATTTTTAAATTGGCCTAGGTCATGACCTAGGCCAGGTAGGTCATGACCTAGTTCACCCAGGTCATGACCTAGGCTAGGTAGGTCATGACCTAGGTTAGGTAGGTCATGACCTGGGTGAACTAGGTCATGACCTACCTAACGGTCATAACCTAGGTTAGGTAGGTCATGACCTAGTTCACCCAGGTCATGACCTGAATCAGCTAGGTCAGGTAAGTCCCATGCTTCCCTGACCACCCAGAACAGGGCACTGTGGCTTAGCTTAATCTTGTCATAATCTACAGATATGTAAAAAATCCCAATATGTTTATAAAAATTTCAAGTCATTATTCTATGATATTTCATTCTTGTTTATATTCTCTATCTCACCATCCTCCACTCTCACCCTACACCTCTTAGACTATATCTCTCCCATACCCTCCTCCTCCTCCTCCTATACACAGGCAAAAAACATCGATCTAAGCACACTGAGAGCCCTGATATCCAAGATCTGACAACTAGGTCGACTTCAGAGGCTGTAGATGTGTATAGATCTGTTATGGATGTGTTGTGGGCTCTGTTCAGTGAAAGATCAGTTAGATCAGTGAAAAAAGCGCACCAATTCCTTTGATCTGAGACTCTGTGAGCAAAAGCTAGAGTCTGTGCAGTCAAAAGGAGGTGCTGTGAGGCAATGTTTGAGCTATCAGAGCTGTATAGAGTAGACAGATGTCCTTACCAGTCACCAGAAGCAAAGTTGATGGTGGGGGAAGGAAGGAAAGAAGCACAGGACCTTGTCAGATTTCTAATCATGTTCTCACAGGCCTCTGCTCGGAACTCCGGCACCTGTAAGAACTAGAAACTCGACAGGGACACTGACTGATCATCTGTCCAAAGTGGCAGCTGACCATAGGTGGTCATGTGCTGAAAAACTCGAAATGCAAAGTCCAAGTTAGAGTGCTGGATTTTGAAAATGAAATCGCGGAAGAACAAAGATAGGTAGCGCTTCGATTCTTTTTGCGATTTGTTAAGGACATAATAGAGTACCTATGACAGTAATAGCAGGACCGCACGGTACGGCGATGAAGCACGCTGGACTTGCAATGAATTCATGTGCACTGAAAAGTGAAGAATTGTGCATTGCAAGTCCTGGATGGTATCTGTTGTTTGCAGAGGCCTTCAGAAAGTCTCCCTACCCTTGGAATCCGCCTTCATGTCGAGCATCAACTTTGCCTCTGTCTTTCTGGTACCAACAACTTCACAAGGCTTCAAAGCTTCACACTGAAACCCACCTATGCTACCATGAAGTACATTTTCTTGGCAATCATTGCTTTTTTGCTATCTTGTTCACTGGTGGATATCTCTTCACAGGGTGTGCAATAGTGCAGATATATTACATTCCTGGAGAGTAAACTGTGCTTTTGTGCACCAAACAATGTACTTCATGTTAAAGTCATGATTTATACAAAGTGTCCAGACTGGGGATTGAACCCAGGACCTTCTGGTGAAATCCCAAGATGCTCTAACCAACTGAGCTATCTGGCCATGGTTATCAACTATGAACTTGTATCTCTTAAGTGCCAGAGCCTCTCCAAAGGTTCTTACAGAATGCCCAACTGGAAAGGTCTCACATCTACTAGGAATGCCCCAAGTAAGGTCTCACATCATGCCTTTATAATGGAGATCATTTGGATACACACTTGACAAGTCATATGTGTGTCAGATTATGTCATCCAACACTTCATTGGTTCTGTGATGGACCAGAACTACTAGACTATCTCCATGTTCCTTGTAAGTGGGTTCCCTATACATTTTATCTTTCATTGATTGATATGTTTGTATGAAGCTAGTGCAATAGTCAAAGTGGTCCGGGCTCTCCTGGCTACCTGGCTTAAAGTGGTACAGATTTCACCCAGCTGTGCTTCTTGTTGGTTGACATGAAGGCGGATTCCAAGGGTAGAGAGACTTTCTGAAGGCCTCTGCAAACAACAGATACCATCCAGGACTTGCAATGTACAATTCATCACTTTTCAGTGCACATGAATTCATTGCAAGTCTGGTGTGCTTCATCGCAGTACCGTGCGGTCCTGCAATTTCTGTCATAGGTACTCTATCATGTCCTTAACAAATTGCAAAAATAATTGAAGCACTACCTATCTTCGTTCTTCCGCGATTTCATTTTCAAAATCCAGCACTCTAACTTGGACTTTACATTTCGAGTTTTTCAGCACATGACCACCTCTGGTCAGCTGCCACTTTGGACAGATGATCAGTCAGTGTCCCTGTCGAGTTTCTAGTTCTTACAGGTGCCGGAGTTCCGAGCAGAGGCCTGTGAGAACATGATTAGAAATCTGACAAGGTCCTGTGCTTCTTTCCTTCCTTCCCCCACCATCAACTTTGCTTCTGGTGACTGGTAAGGACATCTGTCTACTCTATACAGCTCTGATAGCTCAAACATTGCCTCACAGCACCTCCCTTTGACTGCACAGACTCTACCTTTTGCTCACAGAGTCTCAGATCAAAGGAATTGGTGCGCTTTTTCACTGATCTAACTGATCTTTCACTGAACAGAGCCCACAACACATCCATAACAGATCTATACACATCTACAGCCTCTGAAGTCAACCTAGTTGTCAGATCTTGAATATCAGGGCTCTCAGTGTGCTTAGATTGATGTTTTTTGCCTGTGTACTGTATACTGACTGATATCTGACTTAGATCTTGCTTGATCAAGTCGATTTTTCATCACCCTCCCTTCTCTCCCTCTTTCTATCTTGATGTCACTGTACAAACCAATGTATGTTTGTTTTGTCTTTTCTTTTTCAACTCTGTTTTGTAGTATGCAGTCCTTTAGTTACTTACATGCATGTATTCAGTACATAGCACTTCATGATCTGCTTAATTTTTGGGCCTGTGACCTGAGTTTTGGCTAACTTATTCACTCCTGAGTGATGAAAGGCATAGGTAGTCCACAGTTCTGGTTGCTTCTACTAGTGAGTAGATTCAGCTCTTTTACTTCATAGGCATCTGAACATGGAACTGAATTTGAACTTTTGCAACCTTTCAAGCTAATTGTGTGGAATAGGGGAGGGAGGGTGATGAAAATTGACTTGATCAAGCAAGATCTAAGTCAGATATCAATCAGTATACAGTACAGAGGCAAAAAATATTGATCTAAGTGCACTGAGTGCTATATCAGTATAAATTTCATCATATAAAGGAGGAAGAGACATACAGCTGCAAGCTTTCCTTTGATGCAGCATTCCATTTGACATTCCATATCTGTATGAGTTTATCAATGACCTCTGATCAAGTTCAGGTTAAAACATGTACTCCAAGTAAATCAGTACCAAGATCCTTACCATCGAAGGCTGTTGTTTCCAAAAATGTATCAATGGCAACACCAAGCTTGTTCCACAGCATTGTTCCTTGGGAACTACAGGTGCAAGAAAGAGCTGAATTTCTCAACCACCTTGCACCCCAGAAGCTGCTGCAGTTGCTTTCAAAACTGTTCCTTGATTTATTGATTTATGGTTTTGAGGAAGTGTACAAGCTGCCATTGCATTATCTTGTGAGCTATTTGTATTGTGTCCCTCCAATTTGGCAGCTATTAAAGTATCAGTTGTTGACTATGTAAAAATGTAGAAATGTCTCATACTCTTTTGTTCACAAATACCACACTGGGTATTCAGAGCAAGTTGTTCAAAGATCCCTCCACATCCAGCACAAGTGGGCAGAAGCTATCCAATAAGATTTTCAGAATAAAATCACTCAGTAGGAAGTTAGACATACAGTATCTCATGCAAGTCGCACAGGATCCACAAGGTCAGCGAGATGTGTACAGCATGCACACAGACCTGGGTAGTCTTTGAATGGAAATTGTCGGCGACAGCCATATGTAGGCTGAGTAGGATCAATGCAGCTGAGATCAATGTCAGCCATGGTGGGGACTTTGAACAAAATTCGACATGAAGGCGGATTCCAAGGGTAGGGAGACTTTCTGAAGGCCTCTGCAAACAACAGATACCATCCAGGACTTGCAATGCACAATTCATCACTTTTCAGTGAACATGAATTCATTGCAAGTCCGCCGCGCCTCATCGCAGTACCATGCGGTCCTGCTATTACTGTCATAGGTACTCTATTATGTCCTTAACAAATTGCGAAAAGAATCGAAGCGCTACCTATCTTCGTTCTTCCGCGATTCCATTTTCGAAATCCTGCACTCTAACTTGGACTTTGCATTTCGAGTTTTTCAGCACATGACCACCTCTGGTCAGCTGCCACTTTGGACAGATGATCAGCCAGTGTCCCTGTCGAGTTTCTAGTTCTTACAGGTGCCGGAGTTCCGAGCAGAGGCCTGTGAGAACATGATTAGAAATCTGACAAGGTCCTGTGCTTCTTTCCTTCCTTCCCCCACCATCAACTTTGCTTCTGGTGACTGGTAAGGACATCTGTCCACTCTATACAGCTCTGATAGCTCAAACATCGCCTCACAGCACCTCCTTTTGACTGCACAGACTCTAGCTCTTGCTCACAGAGTCTCAGATCAAAGGAATTGGTGCGCTTTTTCACTGATCTAACTGATCTTTCACTGAACAGAGCCCACAACACATCCATAACAGATCTATACACATCTACAGCCTCTGAAGTCGACCTAGTTGTCAGATCTTGGATATCAGGGCTCTCAGTGCACTTAGATCGATGTTTTTTGCCTGTGTACTGTTATACTGACTGATATCTGACTTAGATCTTGCTTGATCAAGTCAATTTTTCATCACCCTCCCTCCTCTCCCTCACAAACCAATGTATGTTTGTTTTGTGTTTTCTTTTTCAACTCTGTTTTGTAGTATGCATTCCTTTAGTTACTTACATGCATGTATTCAGTACATAGCACTTCATGATCCGCTTAATTTATGGGCCTGGGGCCTGAGTTTTTGGCTAACTTATTCACTCCTGAGTGATGAAAGGCATAGGTCTCCAGACTATTTAAACTGGATAGCATGAGTGTCATCAAGTCCACTATGGCAACTTTGGCAGGTACCATGACATTGATGGCACGCACCACAACACTGATGGCCCCCACTAAAAAGTCCTTAAATACCTTAGGGGATGCTCAGGAAATGTATTGTCCAACTCCCCGTTTCACTGACAATGGTCAATCCCACAGGTGCAAATGGTCACAACAATGGAACTTGTAAGTGCTACAATACCTCTGATAGATGCATACTAACACCAAGATTTAGGTCCATCCAATGAAAAGCTTTCAGCACTTCTACATGACTATGCTCATCATGGGCTTTCTTTAAGCGAGAGACTACAATATCTTGAACAGGCGGAATATAAAATTGGGTCAGTTTCTTTATTGCCAGCTTATTACATATACTCATAGCAAGATTTCTGTTAGAAAATCTACACTCAAAACTCTCAATGCAAAGTTTAATGTACCAACAGTAAATAAACCTCCTCCACTCCCTGTTGCTGCTACATTGGTGGCAAAACATGTTTCCGAAATGTGATGTCATACCTCTGGAAAGCTTCTCCATTATATGGTTGTCCCAAATGCTTGGTGCAGCAGCACTGTTGGTCACATTTATCTTGATTTCATGGAAAAATATGGAAGTGAGTGTAGATTTGTGAGGCTGGAACCACTTACTAATGCTGCTTGTTTAGTGACCTGCGAGAAGCTCACTGTAGACAGTGGAAGTGAAACAGGGGAAATGTATGCTTGCCATCAAGCTCTCCAGTCAGTTGATTCCATGGAGTTTGTATGTACATAATTTCACAGTTTGTGCAAAATACAGTGATAAATACCTGCCAAATGTTCAGACCCCATTTGTAGCTTTGAAGAGTACTGACAACATTGTTGTCAAGGGATCATGGGGACACTAGCTGAAGAATAGGGGAAGAACACTGCAAGCAGCTATTGAGGTTGCCCACAGGAAGGATATTTCCAACCAAACAAGGAGCTTCATATGTAAGCCTGGTCTTTTTGCAAGGCTATCTCTTCTTCTGATTTTTTTGAATATGACTTTATAGATTTCTATTCCATTGGATCTGGTCAAAAGTTGTGCAGGCAGCTGTTGATGACTTTGTTCAGTATTGGAACAACAAGAAGACCCACCACCAACATCAAGCCAATATTCCAACAGGCTCTGCACCCAATGTGATTTTTGATTTCCCTCAAAACTATGGTCTATTAAATTGTGGAGTTGATGTGCTGATTTGCAATATTTCAGCTCTTCGCGAAACTATTCCGTGCACCCAGGAAGAGTGTTATCAGTGGGTACCAATTGAATTCGAGGGGACTGCTCAAAATGCATATGTAAATCTCAATTCACCCATACTCAATCATACTACTGGGTGGAAGGTATTTGTAGATATGTTAAATATTCTGATGTAATCATGAAAAATTTAATCAGTTGTTAGGTGCGCACTATAAGCCTTTATCTTAGATCAGGCAAGGCAATCCAGATTGCTAGGGTCAGTATTGGAGCATCAAAATCCAGACAACCCTGAGGTTTTTTTTGTAGTTAAATGCTGAAGAAATATAAATTTCTGAATTTCTCGGTCACTTGTTGGCGGCTGGAATGGATGACAGCAGTAGAAATAAGCTGGAAGAAGAGTTCACAAATACAATATCAATCAAGATTTGGCTCCAGATATGTAGGTTGACCATTTTAGTATGCTTGTGGCACTCATCCTATATAGGAAGAGGTAGAACCAATTATTCTGCGCAGCCATGTCACCACTTATCCTTTTTTTGCAATCCAAGATTGCATCCAATTCTTCAATGGAGTCCTGGATGGAGACAGCTCATCCATAATTGCTACATACAAGCCTTCCAGCAGGGAGTGGCAGCATCATGATGTCACCACTGTGCGTAAAATTGACTCAACAGGGGTTCTTTTATACTGTGCACTGCCTGGGGGTATAGCTGATGGATGCATCAAAAACTGTCCCCAACTAAAGAAGGAGATATGTCACTTTCACTGTAACACTCAGCATCCATCCACTACCATTCCAAATCTACAGAAACGCCGCTGGCCATTGAGCTATTCCTACAATGAAATCACTGCCGGTATGAGACAATATGGCACATTGCAAGATGCCAGATATAGTCCAGGCAAGAGCTTTCACATGGCCTTTCCACATTCCCCAAATGCCAAAACAATATTTCGGCGTCACTACCAAGTTTTTATATCAGCCGAACAAACCCATTGTAGCTGGAATGGGACTTGGGATAGTTTTGTGGAGAATCAAAAAAAAGTTCATAGTCCAGCTGTGCAAAACGTGGGGGGGTGGCGCTTTGAGGATCTTACATCACAGAACATGGATGGCTGGGGCACTGCGGATCTTGCAACACAGAACATGGATGAGTGGAGCAATGAGGATCTTGCATTTTTGGATAGCTTTATAGAATAATTGCAATTACACATGTCATTTATTTAACAGATATTCATCATCCATATTACCTTCCACTGCCCCCCAGTTTGATTTGCCAAAAGCAGTACAGTCCTTGAGTTGGGCTAATGCATCAGCAATATGCTGTGAAAATGCAAAGGTCAACTCAAAATTGGTTGTTCCACCAGATACAGTTATGCCATAGACATGTGTAGGCCTGAAAGCAAAGAGTGTTGCTGTCGCATTCACAATAACGAGTTGCAGATTAACATCTACAAAGTTTGCTCCACCATAAGGAGGAATGGGAACATGGCCAGCAGTTGCAGCCGCTATGTTGTGATCATGCGCAACAGCAAGATTAAAGGCAAAAGGTGCATAACACTTGTCTAAATGTGACCACCTGTTGCAGAATTAAAAGTAATCTGCAGCAAAATAAAAAATCTCATATGCAGTCTAGCCCCTAGTAAGATATAGTTCTGGAGGAGCACAGCTAGCATCAGGGAAGATAACTGCAGCATCACCAATCTGAATATGGAATCCTTTGCCTAACACAATAAATTAAAATTAAAACAAGCATCCAACAAGCATTGGTAAAAAATGGGAAGATGACACAAACCTGGCTCAATATATCGACTTCCAAGATGAGGCACTGCATTTTCTTGAAGCTTCTTAACTACAGGTGTTGTAACCTTTGTAGGCATACTGGAAAGAATTTAAAGACCAAAAAATCCCAGCTGCACCATTAAGATCTTTGTTGTGAGCTATACGGTCTGTGTCTGAGAGCAATAAATTGTTTTTATAGCTTTTTGCATATCCTATCTGATGGGCTGAATATGAACCTTCATTAATGCCAAACTGAGCCATAATTCCTTCATGACCAGATCTAACGCATGGGGCTGGCAGCTGAATAGGAGATTGATGATGTTCAATATTAATTGCAAAGAAATAGATGAACATACCCATGTGTTGGTTCGGACCCAGACAGCATAGGCAATGATGACAAGCAACCATGTAAAAAACACATCACTATCAGTAGGACCAAGCCTAGTCTTCTTTGAGGCTTGTTCAGGCTGAGGTTGTGCAACTCCCTGCATGACTATAAGCTCAATGTGCTCATCATTGAAATAAGCAGGATCTAATGCTATAAGGATCTAGTAACAATGAATTACAAAGTGAATCACATACCACCACTGTAAAAAAGTATAGATTCATTGGCTTGCACAATAAGGAAGCCATTGGCTTCATCTACTGCTTTGCCACCCTTACGCATATGAGGGCCACCTATATCATACAAGTGATGGTAGGATGCAAACTTTGGTTTCGGATCAGGGTCACAGCAAACAAGCTTTAGAGTGGTACCACAAGGCAATGTGAATGTTGTATCCCCACACATAAGAGCCTCACAAATAGCATATGCTTTGAAGTTCAAACCAAGATTAAGGATCTGTAGCATCAGAGGATCAAAAATTAAGACAGCATAGAGAAAGCAATATTAAAGGAAGACAGACAAGTTGATGCTTGAAAAAATGGGAGGCCTCTGTTTTAGCTTGGGATGTCCATTGGGAATAATAGAGCAGGCTATCATGCAATGCTTGGCTTGCTTCATTGGTACCAGCAGTGGCTGCAGCATCACCAATATGGCGGAAAAAGATATCCCACTTTGAGCTCACAGATAAATAAGATGTCAAGTATACAAATCAAGATTATCTACATCACAGTGTGCAGACCCTTCTTTCGTGTACTCATCTTACTTTTGTATCAGTGGATGTGCTGCATTATCATAGTCTTGAGCACTGAGGCAGGCAATTGCCTCGAGGGTTGTGGTAGATAAGAGCCATTCTAATTCTACATATGGACTCTAATGTATGCTTCAAATAATTGTAGTATAAAATACTCACTTTTATTATTTTTTCCAGGTCGTCACTTGCCAGAGCTTGAGCTAGGGGCATGGTGGATGTAGGTGACAAAGTTTTGAAGCAACTCAATCCCATGAGGTCTGTGAAAAAAAGGCTACTTCTAGAACTAGCATATGACCTTAAAGTTTTGGCACAGATCCAAGCATGTGTTACTTCATATCAAGACACTATACCACAGGTTCTTCATTTCACTAATGTTTCTGGTTGAACAGTTCCAATAGCACATGAAATCACCAGGTAGCTAGTTAGGATACTCAAGAAACATACATAGCACGACAAAAATCACTCAGAAATAATGTGTGATACCATGAGACAAACCTTGATCTCTGATCAAAAAAGTCAATTTGAAAGTCAAAGATCAAAAACCATCCTTGGCCCTCCCGCCTACGACAAATTGTGGGTGCTTCAAAGAAGTTCTTGAATCATAAAATCCTGAATCCTCTCTCAAATTTATGCAGCAGAGGATTGCTGACATTCCAGAATGTACTTCACCAAGCTGAGACCTGCCTAATGTGCTTTGAATCCTAGCCAACATAGTGATTACCAAGTTTTATAGGATTGTCACTGCCTGTGAGTAGAGATGTCCACGAGTCCGGATCCAAGTATACTTGGATCCGGAGTGCAAGTACTTGTGGCCTAAAAGGCCTGACTTGTGACCCATGGCTGACTTGTGGGAAACGGGTCACTGACTCACAAGTATTACTTGCAAGTCTTGCAGGTACTTGTGATTCATCTAATAAACAAGTGTTACAGAAGTATTTACCATTACTTACTTGCATTAGAGATGTCCATGAGTCCGGATCCAAGTATACTTGGATCCGGCGCGCAAGTACCTGTGGCCCAAAAGCCTTGACTTGTGACCTGCGGAAGATCTGTGGGAAACAGATCTTTGACTCGCAGGTAAATTACCTGCAAGTTTGCAAGTACCTGCAGGTATTTGTGTATTTATGCCAAAGAGTGTACTAATAATCATTAATAAAGTACTTACCTGTTTTATGATACATACCATTTATAAAATATTGTACTGTAACTTAGTTATGAAGTAAATATGTACTGACAGAAAGGTTTTACATTGTAGACAGCTCACGGCGATGGGGCACTTAAATTAGCGCCAAATGTCGTGAGCTGTCTACAACCTCAAACATATGTGCCAGTACTTGATAAGTACTATAATAAACATGATACTATGAGTTACTGTAAGTTTTGAGTGTTAACTGACAAATATTGTTGCTTGTACTATAAATTTTGAGCACTAATTAACAAATGTATGGGTTTACATTGCTTGTACAAGTCATAAAAATACCTGCAAGTCAGCTGAAATTCTCCAAAGTCTGACCTGTGACCTGCGCCGGACCCATGGGAAACGGATCCTGGGATCTGCGGGTCACATACTCGCAGGTTTTCCCACAGATCTTACCTGCGAGTACCTGTAGAGACCTGGACTCCTGGACATCTCTAACTTGCATAAATTGATTGTACAGTATATAATGCTAACAAAACCATGTACTTAACTTGTTTACAACAATTTCATACTATGTTATGAAGTAAATATGTACTCACATCTAAGTTTTGAGTTGTAGACAGCTCACGGCGTTTAGGCACTTAAATTGGCGCCTAAATGCTGTGAGCTGTCTACAACTTAATATCTGTGTGCCAGCACTCAACAACTTATATAGTAGTAAGTATGATATTATTGACCAATGTAAGTTGTAATTATTACTGAAAATACATGTATACTATGCCTTGCACAAGTCACAAATACTTGCAAAGTCTTGGAAACCTTGACTTGGGATCCGCAAGTCACATACTTGTGAGTTTTCCCACAGATCTTACCTGCAAGTACTTGTTGAGACTTGGACTTGTGGACATCTCTACCTGTGAGTTATCAAAATGCCATATATTGCTGTTGGAGACCACAATGTTAGACATAACTGGAGCAAAGATCCAGTGTATGTAAAATAGATGGGACAATACCCAATCTAAAGGTACAGAAAGCACACCTCTGTGGTAGAAAGAGGAGACTGAAAGAGGAGATTGGGAGGAGATACAAGAGAAAGATGGGACCAGGATACTTAATGCGTGTTTACTTAATTGATTAAATTATGATAATGTATATCACAAAATTAAAAAAATTATCAACACCCTGATGGTCTAGTGGTATGATCATTCAGTAATGTGACAAAATGTTTATCTCTGGCTGAATGGATGTGGGTTCGAATCCCACTCAGGGCCTATACCTTGGTTGATTTTTTTTCTCAGCCTGCTTATCATAATATTCAGGATGTACTTTTCCAAGCTGAGATCTGCCCAATGTGCTTTGAATCCTAGCCAAACATAGAGATTACCAAGTTTTATAGGATTGTTTTTTCTGAATTGAATAGGTTGTGGGTTTGAATCCCACAAGGGCTTTGCACCAATAGCTGATACTTTTTGGCTGTTTATCTTATGGTATTGATGTTATTTATCTCTTTTTGTTTGTACTATTAGTAGTGTAGATCATAAAACAAAATAACATAGTGGTAGCTGTTTGGAACTTTTCTTCTTTGCAAACTTTCCTGAATCCCAGACCAGTTTTAACAACATGGTTAACTGCTTACTTCCTTGTCTCTTCTTTCTTGCACAGAGGTGTGCCCTCCATGCCTTTAGATTGGGTATTTGTCCCATCTATCTGGATACACTGGTTCTTTGCTCCAGTTACATCTACTCCTCCAACCTCTGACAGCAATATATAGCATTTTGACCAATGGCAATGCAATTATTGTTGAGTGTACATAGTGCTGTCACACATCTGCTTACCTAATCACCTTCCCACGACCATATTCCATCTCTAAAGTATATACTTTTATAGTAAAGTTTGATTACATTCTTCATATTCCTTCTAGTTCACTATTTTGCTTAGTTTACTTAGTTTTAGAGTTATTTCTTCAGTTTGAGTGGTGACTGTTGAAAATATGTATGCGCACACAATTGTGGACACCTATTTTCACGCCTCATGTGTTTCAGTACAAATAGAACCAAACAAATACCTATTCCTTACATAGTTAGAAAGAGTCCAAATCAATATTCACATTTCTTTTCTATTGGAGTACTGAGCAACTATAAGGCAATTAGTACAACACTACTGTACCTCCATGTACAGTTACAATGGTCATGGTCACAGAGGCCTGGTTGTGTCACCTCTTTACTGTGATGTCATGGTGAATTATGGGGCTGTTGCCTTGCTTCTGACCATGACACAGAAAAATATAGTGAAAATTTCACTAATCTGTTGAAATAAATTATTCAAGGTTGCCCATGTCACAGTCAAAATGGGGCCTGTCGCCTTGATGCAGACTGTGACATGCATATGACAGCTGTAACTGTACATAGAGGTACAATATAGTCATTATACTGAGCATAACAACACTTTACTAAGAAAGGTAGCACACTGCTTGGGTTAGCTGAAGGGCACTTGAGTGCATTTAACTTCAACAAGTCCTCACAGAGTGCCTATTCGTCTTGCAGATCATAATGTAGTGTATTCAGAAGGGATGGGCGAAGTTTTATTTACTCCTATTGTTGATGGCAAAGAAGTTAGACAAGTTTTATTTTCTCGAGTTTTACATGTACCGGCTTTTAATAACAATCTCCTCTCAGTTCTTTACTTGACCAAGCATAAAGGTTTTACTCTACAAATTCTTAGAGATACTATGGAGTTCTCACTTAATGGTTCTGTCCTGTTCACTGCATCAGTTAATAATAAATCGGTTGGTTACTCGACATGAAGGCGGATTCCAAGGGTAGGGAGACTTTCTGAAGGCCTCTGCAAACAACAGATACCATCCAGGACTTGCAATGCACAATTCATCACTTTTCAGTGCACATGAATTCATTGCAAGTCCGCCGCGCCTCATCACAGTACCGTGCGGACCTGCTATTACTGTCATAGGTACTCTATCATGTCCTTAACAAATCGCGAAAAGAATCGAAGCGCTACCTATCTTCGTTCTTCCGCGATTTCATTTTTGAAATCCTGCACTCTAACTTGGACTTTGCATTTCGAGTTTTTCAGCACATGACCACCTCTGGTCAGCTGCCACTTTGGACAGATGATCAGCCAGTGTCCCTGTCGAGTTTCTAGTTCTATCAGGTGCCGGAGTTCCGAGCAGAGGCCTGTGAGAACATGATTAGAAATCTGACAAGGTCCTGTGCTTCTTTCCTTCCTTCCCCCACCATCAACTTTGCTTCTGGTGACTGGTAAGGACATCTGTCCACTCTATACAGCTCTGATAGCTCAAACATCGCCTCACAGCACCTCCTTTTGACTGCACAGACTCTAGCTTTTGCTCACAGAGTCTCAGATCAAAGGAATTGGTGCGCTTTTTCACTGATCTATCTGATCTTTCACTGAACAGAGCCCACAACACATCCATAACAGATCTATACACATCTACAGCCTCTGAAGTCGACCTAGTTGTCAGATCTTGGATATCAGGGCTCTCAGTGCGCTTAGATCGATGTTTTTTGCCTGTGTACTGTATACTGACTGATATCTGACTTAGATCTTGCTTGATCAAGTCGATTTTTCATCACCCTCCTCCTCTCCCTCTTTCTATCTTGATGTAACTGTACAAACCAATGTATGTTTGGTTTGTGTTTTCTTTTTCAACTCTGTTTTGTAGTATGCATTCCTTTAGCTACTTACATGCATGTATTCAGTACATAGCACTTCATGATCCGCTTAATTTATGGGCCTGGGCCTGAGTTTTTGGCTAACTTATTCACTCCTGAGTGATGAAAGGCATAGGCTTAATGGACACACTATTAGTACAGTAGCTGAGTTTGCAAATGTCGGTTCAACTCTACCTCTTGACCTTGAGCTGTGGCATCAACGCTTCTTCACTACAATCTGAGTGATGTTAGCAAGCTGTCTAGAAATGGTATGGTTGAGGGCTTTAAACTCGATTCTAGTGCAAAGCCAGACCCAGTATGTGAACCATGTCTTGGTGGAAAGATGCATGCCAATCCCTTTCCTAGTAGTGATACTCGTGCTGGTGAAGTTCTTGAACTTGTTCATATGGATGTACATGATACTGGTGTTGCTTCGCCTTCTGGCTACCGCTATTGGATCCCCTTTATATGCGACAAATCACGCTTCAGAGCAGTTGCACTACTCAAAAAGAAGAGTGAAGCATTTGGTGCATTCAAGCAGTTTAAGGCCTGGGCGGAAAACTCTACTGGTAAAAAGATCAAGGTGATCCGTCATGACAAAGGTGGCAAGTTTATATCCAAAGAAATGGAACAGTTCTTGAAAGACGAGGGGATTGAGGTGCAGAGAACAGCCCGGAATCGACCCCAGCAGAATGGAGTTGCTGAACGGCTTAACCGGACATTGGCTGAATTACTGACTGCTATGCTACTGGAATCGGTTTACCAAAGACATTTTGGGCTGAATGCCTGGCTGCGCTTGTTTATGTGCTTAATCGATGCCCAACGTCTGCTGTCCCAGGTGTTGGATGACATAATCTGACACACATATGACTTGTCAAGTGTGTATCCAAATGATCTCCATTATAAAAGGCATGATGTGAGACCTTACTTGGGGCATTCCTAGTAGATGTGAGACCTTTCCAGTTGGCATTCTGTAAGAACCTTTGGAGAGGCTCTGGCACTTAAGAGATACAAGTTCATAGTTGATAACCATGGCCAATAGCTCAGTTGGTTAGAGCATCTTGGATTTCACCAGAAGGTCCTGGGTTCAATCCCCAGTCTGGACACTTTGTATAAATCATACCTTTAACAGGTTATGGGCCCCGAGCGCTAGTGCATGGAATGATGGCTTACATAAGTGTGTCAGATTGCGGGAGTGTGTTGGGATTAATAATCAATCCTGACACCCTGATGGAATGTTGTATGTCATGTGCAAATATCCATCCCAAATCTATAAGGCAATATGTAAGTCCAAAGAGGCAATATATAGGTCCGAAGATATAGATGTTGGGACAATATGGGTGTTGCACCTCTGACAGTACTTCAGGGATCTTCCATTAGCTGTAACCATGGCCAGATAGCTCAGTTGGTTAGAGCATCTTGGGATTTCACCAGAAGGTCCTGGGTTCAATCCCCAGTCTGGACACTTTGTATAAATCATACCTTTAACACCAGGTGTCACTCCTTTTGAAGTCTGGTTATAAAGTCAAGCCAAAGGTTGACAACTTGCGTGTCTGGGGATGCATTGCATATGTTCATGTTCAAAAGGCCTATGCCTTTCATCACTCAGGAGTGAATAAGTTAGCCAAAAACTCAGGCCCCAGGCCCATAAATTAAGCGGATCATGAAGTGCTATGTACTGAATACATGCATGTAAGTAACTAAAGGAATGCATACTACAAAACAGAGTTGAAAAAGAAAACACAAAACAAACATACATTGGTTTGTACAGTTACATCAAGATAGAAAGAGGGAGAGGAGGGAGGGTGATGAAAAATCGACTTGATCAAGCAAGATCTAAGTCAGATATCAGTCAGTATACAGTACACAGGCAAAAAACATCGATCTAAGCGCACTGAGAGCCCTGATATCCAAGATCTGACAACTAGGTCGACTTCAGAGGCTGTAGATGTGTATAGATCTGTTATGGATGTGTTGTGGGCTCTGTTCAGTGAAAGATCAGATAGATCAGTGAAAAAGCGCACCAATTCCTTTGATCTGAGACTCTGTGAGCAAGAGCTAGAGTCTGTGCAGTCAAAAGGAGTGCTGTGAGGCGATGTTTGAGCTATCAGAGCTGTATAGAGTGGACAGATGTCCTTACCAGTCACCAGAAGCAAAGTTGATGGTGGGGAAGGAAGGAAAGAAGCACAGGACCTTGTCAGATTTCTAATCATGTTCTCACAGGCCTCTGCTCGGAACTCCGGCACCTGTAGAACTAGAAACTCGACAGGGACACTGGCTGATCATCTGTCCAAAGTGGCAGCTGACCAGAGGTGGTCATGTGCTGAAAAACTCGAAATGCAAAGTCCAAGTTAGAGTGCAGGATTTCGAAAATGAAACGCGGAAGAACGAAGATAGGTAGCGCTTCGATTCTTTTCGCGATTTGTTAAGGACATGATAGAGTACCTATGACAGTAATAGCAGGCCGCACGGTACTGCGATGAGGCGCGCGGACTTGCAATGAATTCATGTGCACTGAAAAGTGATGAATTGTGCATTGCAAGTCCTGGATGGTATCTGTTGTTTGCAGAGGCCTTCAGAAAGTCTCCCTACCCTTGGAATCCGCCTTCATGTCGACCTATGCCTTTCATCACTCAGG
>JADNRY010000592.1:0-36516 GCA_015501585.1 Rhodocollybia butyracea
TGAAAGATAGTATTCCAATCCTCCTCAGCCTTATCTGCATCGAAATTATACCATGGCTCAGCAGGAACATCAATCGGATATTGGAGATATTGTGTCCAGCGTGCTATTTCTTCGAACGGAGGATCAGGAAATGACTGTCATAAAAATGGGTTTCAATAACTATTGGTCTATATTCCTAACTCTTACCTCGAGCCACTTCAAAACATAGTAGATCTCCCGCTCAGTACACCTCGGGAATTGTGACAGTGGCTGCAAGCTCGAGATATCATGAAGAAGCTCTTTGAAAGGCAGAGATAATCTGACATAGATAGCCCAGTTGCAATATAATCTAAATTTGTTCCAGCTATACCATAGGGTTGTCAGCAAAACTGGTGTATTATCTACAACTTGCCATCACAAACCTGATCACATTCTTTAGCTTACCAGCATGGATATCTTTCCCTATGCGAATACTACGACGTGCCATATCCCTGGATAATGACGGCCAGGGGAAACTATCCCCAGCAAATGATAGCTCTCGCGTATAATTACAGAGATCAGTAAACAATTCTTCATCTTCGCCAATGATTGAGCGAAGATAAGAATAGTTGATCTAAGGTCGCTCCAGGAAACATCTAGCAGTAATCGGATGGTGCTGATTTCTGAATCTCTTTGACTTGGCTGCACCAGTAAGCGAAGAAAATGAAGAAGCTTAGGAGACTGTGATAAGGTATGGTGAGCAAATGATGAAGAGATCGGCTTGTTCAGAAGTTTAGTGTTGATTATCACGCCGCTTCGGAATGCGTCCGACGAGTGCATGATGAAGAGCATATACTCATAGTCTTCCCAAAGTTGTATCAAATCTCCAGAAGCTGGATGAATCATCTTGGCGGATGTCAGGATCATCGTGCATAGAAGGTAAAAAAACTGACTCTCATCCAAGTCAACATCATCGTCACACCAATATTGCTGATGTACTCCGGATTGATACTTTGAATCAAAGACAACAGTTCCTTGGAAGGAGGCAGCGATTCAATAAGGAATGGTAATCGTTGCAGAGGGGCCATTTCGGTGGGATACTAAATAAAGCATGAGGTTCAACTCTTCAATGGAAAAAGAGATACCGTGTCGGAAGCACCATTGAAATATCATCATATTCTTGCTCACAAGCAAAGAATCTCAGGGTAGAACGAGCCAGATCCATGCGATGGTGTAGACCACCAACATAGAAATTTTGGGAACGCTTCGGGTCATCCAGGAATTCATAAAAGGATGCATGGTGGGCGGAAATGACAACACTCTCAAGGTCTTCTGCCTCATCTACTTCTGACTCAGAGGGCACATAAATTATTGAATGAAGGCTGCGCAGAGACAAATGTGTATCCCCGATTTCCATCCCAAGCAGTCGATCAAGGCTATTAGGATAGAAATCAAAGTTCGCGAGAGCACAAAGGATTGGAGTTAGCTTGTGGCGCTTGGTGATAGGGACAGTGGACAGGATATCAATGTAAAGCTGGTCAAGTGCATCAAATGCTGAATCAGGTCCAACTTGGTCCTTCATAACAATAGCCAGACGCTCTGTTGGGCGGTAGTTTTTGTCATCAATGAATTTTATGATGGTGGATGCATAGATAAAATAGCCAGCCGATTTCGCCGCAAGTTTATCCAGGACTTTGGGCAAGGGCCATGGGAGGGGGATGATGGCCATGGTTTGACGGTGCTCGCGATGAATTCGCGCAAATTCATCGAGGAAATATGTTCGGACATCATCAAACGACTGTTCCACATTGAATATTCGGTAGACACCATGATAAACCGATGATTCAAACATCTCGCGAATATGGGCTTCCGGTCTGCTGGCAATAATGAATCGAAGAGGGAGGAAATGTTCTGTGAATGAGTTTCTGATTGCACGCAATATTTCCAGATGAACATCTTGACCCTCGCACTCATCCAGGCCATCAATAAGTATTGTTAGAGGGGTTTGATTGGGGTGCATGCGACAAGGCTCAGAAATCAGCTTTTGAAGCTGAATCTCGATAGACCTCGCAACGACAGATGGATCATCTTCCACCACTTGAGAAATTGGACCTTTCAGCCAAGGAACGCTGATCGCAAGCTGATACGCAATAGTTACAAATAAGGCTTTTTCGTTGCCACGCTTGGTATGGGCTCGTTTGAAAAAGAAACAACCCCCAAGCTGGCCAGCACTCTGCAGTCGGTGAGAGAGTGTTCGCATAATCGCGGACTTTCCAGCCCCTGCCGGTCCAAACAACCACAGAATGTTGCTGCTGGGGTCTTTATCCAGCGACCACTCCTGCAGATCTTTGAGCATTTCTGTGCGCGTTTCGGAATGGCATCTTGGTTGGGGGAAGCTGTCTGCTGAGTCGTAAGGGCTTCTAATACTGCCACGCTATGCAGTTTATCGATTCCTGTGTTCAATGTTCAATGCTAATGGGAAAAGTCTTATCTGAGCATTCAGCGTACCTTTTTCGCCTTGGCGAGCATGGCTCACAAATGTGCAATCATTGATATTGATTGTAGATCGGTTGTAATTGGGAGGTAAGTATCGATCTGAGCGCTCTGAGTCCTCTGTATGCTGACTAGCGAAACCATCCGTTTCCCGGAACGTCTGAGTAGGTCTGAGATTGGCTGGGGGATATATTGGCATTGTAGTGTGGTCACGAACACCGGAATCGATTACAGGGGGAAGAGTCAAAGAGAGAAACTGGCCCGAACTATGGCATAGCGAATCCGTATTTCCAGAGAGTCGGGATTGCGGTAGATATTGCGTGCAGTCGGATGTCGTAACATTTGATGTGTCTGGGGTGATCAAGGTACCTAAATTTGACGAGCTTTCTGCACGTGTCTCAAGGAGATGAGAAGAGGCATATGAGGTCAATTGTCGCTGTGGCCGGGTGGAAAATCCTGCGATCTCATGAGTACCCATGGAACATTGATATAATAAACGAAAAGCGTACTATATGGGTTGTACCGAGCACCTCCTGGGTCACTTCTTTGAGCTCCCGATGTCTGTATATTGGAGGAACTGGCCGAACTAGCTTTCTCTATACTCACGTCACCAGTCACAGAGTAAAAGTTTCCTCCATAAAGTTGGAAGCCATGACTGTGTTCGAAGAAGGACATAGATTGAGAGGAAGGAAAGCAGGCGCTTCGACTGTCAGTGCTTTTAATATCTATTCAGAATCAGTCTGGGGTTGTTCCGTCATTCCGATTATAGCAAGTACAGCTATTCCTGTAATGGTTTAGAAAAATACGAATTTATGAACACCCCTCACGTTTAAATGATTTTGCTTCATCAGGTTGGAGATGATCGTTGACCTCAATTTTATTATTATAGTCTTTCACCATTGGACTCGCTAAAGCAAGCACGCATCGAAACCTGATATCGCACCTTCTAGGAGTATTTATTTGATAGGGAGCCTTGACTGCAACTACTGTATCTCGGCCAAATGTTTCTGTAGATACGGTTGTGAAAACCCGACCAACTTGAACTTAATCGGCATTCATCAACTGCGAAATTAAATCGGCACACACCAAGTTTCACCCGTTGTACTTCGTATACTATTCCTTGACGGCGCACTCCAACTTCTGGCATCGCGTTATCGAAAATTTGCCAAGACAATATATTCGCACTTTATGATTTCGAAGAAATACATTAAAAGACTTAATCAATTTCAAAATCCCAAGCAGGAACGTCAAAGCGTGGTATCGTGTTCATTTGTGAGTAACTGTATAGGTATGAAAGATGACTTTTCCAAGTCTTTTCAGTTTTATCGGCATCGAAATCACACTCTCGCCAGTCCGTGACCTGGATATCGGCCAGATATTGTGTCCAACGTGTTATTACTTCAGATGGAGGATCAGGAAATGACTGTGTCAGAAGCGAAATGGATTTTAATCTTTGACCTATGTATATCCTGGACTCTCACCTCGAGCCACATCAAAACATAGTATATTTCTTCCGCATTACACTCTGGGAGTTGGGATGGATGAAGGCTCCGGATATCATGAAGAAGTTCATCGCAAGATGGAGATGATCTGACATGGATAGCCCAGTTGCAAGAAAACCGAATCTCGCGCCAGCTATATTATAAGGTTGTGAGGAATAGTGTGTATCATCTGCAATGCTATCACCAACCTGATCACACCCTTTAACTTACCAGCATGAATATCCTGTCCTATACGGATACTTTGGCGTGCCAAATCCCGGGATAATGATGGCCAGGGGAAACTCCCCCCGGTGAGTCGCGTGTAGTTACAAAGATCAGTAAACGATTCTTCATCTTCGCCAATGATTGAGCGAAGACAAGAAATAGTTGATCTAAGGTCGCTCCAGGAAACACTTAACAGCAGTCGGATCACACTGATTGATGAAGTTCCACTGCTTGGCAGCACTAACAAGCGAAGAAAATGACGAAGTCCAGGAGACTGTGATAAAATATGGCGAGCAAATAATGAAGACACCCTGATGATGGGTGGCCCGCCTAGAACCCCGCTGAATGCCCCTTCAATGAAGGTCATATATTTGAAGTCTTCCCAAACTTGTATCAATTCTGCAGGTGCAGGATGAATTTTCTTGATGGATGTCAGGATTATCATAGAAAGAAGGGAAGTAATAAAAAACTAACTTTCAACCAAGTTAGCATTGCCTCCAGCGAATCTTTCTCGAGCCGGTCAATGTAGTCTGGATTAATACTTTGAATCAAAGGCAGCAGTTCCACAGAAGGGGGCAACGAAGCAATAAGGGATGACAACCGGTCTAGAGGGGACCTTGAAGTATGTTAAATAAAGCATAAGGTCCACAGTTCAAAAACGGCAAAAGACATACCGTGGAAGCCACAGAAGATGATCATGTTCTTGATACCCATGAGTAAACAATCTCAGAGTAGAGCGAGCCAGATCCATGCGATGGTGTAGACCACCTACATAGAAATTTTGGGAACGCTTCGGGTCATCCAGGAATTAAAAGGATGCATGGTGGGCGGAAATTGCAGTCCTCCGGCCCCTAATGTCTTCCTCCTCTTCTTCTGACTCAGACGATACATGGATTATTGAATGAATGCTCCGCAGAGATAAACTCGTATCCCCAATCTCCATCCCAAGCAGTCGATCAAGGCTATTAGGATAGAAATCAAAGTTTGCAAGAGCACAAAGGATTGGAATTAGCTTGTGGCGCTTGGTGATAGGGACAGTGGACAGGATATCAATGTAAAGCTGGTCAAGTGCATCAAATGCTGAATCAGGTCCAGTTTGGTCCTTCATAACAATGGCCAGACGTTCTTCTGGGCGGTAGTTTTTATCATCAATAAATTTTATGACAGTGGATGCGTAGATAAAATAGCCAGATGACTTTGCCACAAGTTTATCCAGGACTTTGGGTAAAGGCCATGGGAGGGGGATGGCGACCATGGTCTGACGGTGCTCACGATGAATTCGAGAAAATTCATCGAGGAAATATGTTCGAACATCGTCAAACGACTGTTCTACATTAAATGGCTCGTAGATACCTTGGTAGACCGATGATTCGAACATCTCGCGAATGTGGGCTTCCGGTCTGCTGGAAATGATGAATCGAAGAGGGATGAAATGTTCTGCGAATGAGTTTCTGATTGCGCGCAATATCTCCAGATGCACATCTTGACCCTCGCACTCATCCAAGCCATCAATAAGTATTGTTAACGGGGTTTGATTGGGATGCATGCGACAAGGCTCGGAAATCAGCTTTTGAAGCTGAATCTCGATGGACCTCGCAACAACAGATGGATCATCTTCCACCACTTCAGAAATTGGACCTTTCAGCCAAGGGACACTGATTGCAAGCTGATACGCAATGGTCACAAATAAGACCTTCTCGTTACCACGCTTGGTATGGGCACGTTTAAAAAAGAAGCAACCTCCAAGCTGGCCAGCACTCTGCAGTCGGTGAGAGAGTGTTCTCATAACCGCGGACTTTCCAGCCCCTGCCGGTCCAAACAACCACAGAACGGTGCTGCTGGAGTCTCTGTCCAGGGACCACTTCTGCAAGTCTTTGAGCATTTTCGTACGCGTTTCGGGATGACATCTTGGTTGGGGGAAGCTATCTGCTGAGTCGTGAAGGGCTTCCAATGCTGCCACGCTATGTAGTCTATCGATTCCTGTCTTCAGTGTTCAACGCTAATGGAAATCTCATCTGAGCATTCAGCGCACCCTTTTCGCCTTGGCGAGTGTGGCTCACAAATGTGCAATCATTGAAAGTGGTTGTAGCCCGGTTGGAGCTGGGAGGTAAATATCGATCTGAGCGCTCTGAATGCTTCTCTGTGCGTTGACTGGGAAAATCATCGGTTTCTCGGAACGTCTGAAAAAGTTCAAGGTTGGCAGGAGTATATGGGATAGTGTGGAGGGGGTGAGCATCTGAATCAATTATAAGGCTTGGGTATAGCGAAACCGTAGTTCCGGAGAGCTGGGGTTGCGGTAAACACTGGGAGAAGCGTGTACCATCGAATGTTGTAACCTTCAATGTGTCTGAAGTTATTAGGGTACCTGAATTCGACGAGCCCCCCGCAGGCTTCTCAAGGAGACGAGAACAGGCATGCGAAGTCAATCGTCCCCGTGGCCGAGTGGAAACACCTAGGACCTCATGAGGACTCACGCAACACTGATATAATAAACGAAAAGCGTACTATATGGGGTGTACCGAGCACCTCCTGGGCGACTTTTTTGAACTTCCGATCTTTGTACACTGGAGGACCTGCACGAACTAGCTTTCTCGATAAAGTTCACATCACCAGTCACGGCGTAAAAGTTTCCTCCAACAACCTTGAAGCCATAACTGTGTTCAAAGAAAGACATAGGCTGAGAGAAAAAGGAAGGGAGGCACACACTTCAGACCGGCAGTCACGTATGGGGTACCAATTGGAAAAGACAGCGTTCATAAATATTCTAAATATAACATGGTACGGCCTCTGCTACGAATATTCAATCAGCCAGACTCACAGCATAGTATAGTCAATCCTGTCCATGTCATCTATTGCTGCTGTGTCTGCGGAAGCTAGTATCTTGTCTTTCGACAAGCCCTAAGAATATAGGTGGAGGATTACCCTTCGCCCTTGAAAATACCGTGATCAGTACCATACTGATCTCCAATTCGTCTTCTGAGTTGACAATCCGCTGTGGAGAAGGTTAATGACCAGGTGGTCCCTGCTTGATGAACAGCCAGGGCCCACATGGTGTCATACATGCGCACCATGGATACTGATAATCAGAGGCCGTTCCGAGCAAGCGTTTCACTACGCCGTCGCACCACCCCGAACAACCTGTGTATACCAAACAAGTACCGAATAAGAGGGTATTTCGGATTTGGGGGAACTTCTCTAGTACTCCATAAGCGCCTCAATTTCTACACGAACTTGTCTCATTGGGTTGGAGATCGCTAACTTCGTTTTTGCTTGAGGTAGTCGGGCTCACTGAAGCGAGTAGGTACAAGGCTTGCGTTTATTTGGTGGGAACCAAAGCAACTACTGTATCTCGACCAAATGTTTCTGTAGATACGGGTGTGAAAACCTGACCAAAATCAACATCCACCGACTGCGAAATTAAATCAGTACCTACCGAGTTATCTGAATCAACAATGTAAGATATACCCTCCTCGCCAACGAACGTAGGAGCGATAGTGACGATTATCGTGTCGACAGGAGAGTTCGTAGCGAAAAAAGGAGCGGATGACTTGAGCACCACCTTCCACCATAACAGAGTGAATTCCACGTTTATGGAGGACATCGAGAACCGACGATATAGGAAGATAACCTATCGCGAACATTGTTATAATGCGTAAACCATCGGCCAAAGCAATCGCGCACCATCGCTGTTGTGTCTAACCTGCAAAACAATTATGCCTGCGCCTGCCTTTTCTAATGCCGTTTGTCTATTCAGCCACTCTACTTTATGTTCCGTCTCGGTAGGTTCGGAGCAGACGATCCAAGGCCTTCTTCCCTTCCCCTCAGCATAATTTTTCAACAACTTGCAAGTCGGAGAAAGGCGTAAATTCGTGTCAAGAATAATTGGACGAGGAAGGTGATATGGGTTGTTGTGGCCGTTTTCAGATAGATTTGGGTCCCGCGAGGGAAGATGTCGAGCTTGATGATAACGTATTAGTTCGGTGGGCAGCAACGCGTGTAAAAAGTTTACTGTTTAATTGGGGATCGTCATTCAAAGCGGTACCAATTCCTATAAGGATTCCATCGTGCATCGTTCGCATCCTGTTCCTCCGTTTCCGAGCGATTAACAGAAGAATAAAGACCCGGAAAACTAGTACCAGTGGGTCATAATCATGCTTTCCTTGCCGCTTAAAATGAGCTGCTTTCCACTTTTTGCCTGCGATTTTTGCATCGATAGATTGAGCGAAGGTCAGCGTAACATATGGATAGGGTCTTGAGTCCGAAGATTTGTATCGATCCAGAAGAGAAAGAAAGGCAGGAGGGCTCATCGCTGTTCGAATTCAGGGTGATGAAGTGATGCCGGGCCGTAAGCTTTCCTTTTGACCAGATACAATGAGTGCTTCTCTACGCTTTACTCGAAGGGTAAGCTTTTCTCTATCCCTATTTTCGCATCTCATCATAAGAAATATCTATATCCTAGGTCTGGCAGTCGTTTATCACCACAAAGGGTAGGGCTCGGAATGTCTTGAGTAACCCTCTCTAATTCACGCAGAACAGGACACGATGCGCAATGCTTTCCTAATGTACGCGTTTTTTTTGCGTATCACTTGGAAATAGTAATAAGCTGTTTATGCTCAGCTGGTGGTACATCGAGCTATTCCAGGAGAGGTACATGCGTCGTTGAAGATTGAGAGTTACAATCGTGCGTATAACACAACTTGTTGTACACTTTCTATGAGCTTAACCTGCAATTCCAGTGAACCGAGTTGGGGTGAGCTCTAATATGGACACTCATTCAGACCTCTGCTGAGCGCTGAAATTCGTTCTGTAGACAGGTAATTTCGGCCATTACTGTGCGACTGGCCTCAAACACATCATCTCTCCTGCATAGTTCACGGTGGTCTCATCACGTCCATAACTGATACCCTCGGATCACTTGCCGTAGCATCAAAAGGTTACTGGATGACCGGAGTTTCGACTGATATGGGCACATCGTTTGTTCGTCCCGCGGGACGACCAGGCGACGTTCTTCACGTTAAAGCGGTTTTGACTGCGCTGGGTGAGCATTTGCAGCTTTCACTGGGATTACACTAATTGAGTCCTTCAGGTAAATCATTGGCTTACACACGTATCGACTTTACCAATTCATCTGGCGAATTGGTTGCTTATGGCTGTGAGTAACTACGTAGGATGGAGTCTCTCTCTCCCTAACTCTTGTGTAGATCATACAAAGTATGTAGGTAAATCTTCAACGCACGAGGTGAGTACAGTAATTTGTGCGCACAAAGTGTTTGCGTCTGAAAACGCGTAGAAAAATATCAAGCTGTCTGAAGACGGAGAGAAGGTATTGGAAGGCGAGGATTTAGACGTCGAGTAGCTCTATCTATCTGGCTCGTGATCACTAGATTCTATAGATGTCTTAATCTTGATTGACCCGCAACTTTCATTACTTTTCAGTGGTAACTGCCGTCGTAGGTGGTCGTTCCAACTTCGGTTTCGATCGCAACTCGAATCTCCGCTCGAATCCCACTACATCTTTCGAAGGCCCCTCTTGAGGATGATTCAGATTTCAGCTCGAAATTCCTCCGCGCCACTATCACCAGCTAGTCCTCTATGAGCAAAGTACCGGGAAGGAAAGCGCCTACCGATGATCGAGACAGCGTGAGTCTGTGAAAAACATCAAGAGCTGGGATGGTTGGGCCTGCCTCAGCCAAAAATCCTTCTACGTATGCAGGCGCTATAGATCCAAAAACTCAGTTGTACCAGGACTGATAGGCAAATACTCTTTTGCGATTCGACCAGAGTTCTCTGACCGTCATTTATCTTCTTTTTTTCTTCGAGCTATTTTCACAGAACATAAGAATAAGGATTATCGTCCTATACCGGGTGATAAATGTAAATACATTAAAAATCTAGGAATCGTGTGCCCCTCGATACATACCGAACTCTTAGCACAATGTCGACGATTACAGGCGACGAATAATACTCACACCTAGGTTGGAACAGGAGAACAGTGTCCAGACGGTTATATATTAGATTACACAAACCGAGTGAGAGAATTATAGAGGCGTACAGCCATCCTTTCAACAATTTCCCCAGTCTGTTTTGATGTATTCCGTACCCTTGCGCGTTCCGACAGGGTTCCAAAGACCATCCTTCTGAATGAGCTCTTCTATCGGAGCACACGGTTCTGCTTTATGACGTTTCCAATCCTTCCTCTGACACTCACTCTGAAGACACACATAGGCTATAAAACAAGACAGCAGAAGGAGTACTACTCACCGAACAGTACAGGGTAAACTTGCAACGGGCACAATTTTTCAACGGAGACGTGGGCTGATTCTCCGTCCAAGGTTCCATGCATTCGGGATTGGCACAGTACGCACGGTCGCCTTTGACTTGCTTTCGAATTTTGGCCATCGCGGCTTCTCGTTCCTCGAAAGATGGATTTGGCCCTGTCTGACGATCCAGTAAGAGACGAATACGAGTGGCACTCTGCTGAGGGATAGGTTTGCGTTTGTAGTCGAAGGTCTTGCGCCTTGCATTCAAAATGGCTTCACGAGTAGAAGATACAGCGTCGCTATTATGGACGAAGGGACATTGGCCATCCCAGCAGCCTGCTTCTGTGCCATAGTACTAGAGAACGGTTAATCGATAATCCGTACACTGATTAACTTGATAGAAAAAACTGCTTACTCTGCAGGGTATGATATCTTTCGGATATCCCTCTGACTTCAGCTTGTCAAAAAGTTCATCCCAATCTGCGTTTCCCGTCTTCCCACAGGTGTGATAATTGTATACGATAGGCCAGAATTCGCGAGCCTGGTTAGCTTGAGTGCAGCTCAAGATGCCACCTTCCCGTGTCTCAAGATTGCTCTTGAATAGACTATGCCAGATTTTAAGATCCTCCCGGTGAACTAACCCATCAGGGCGTATCTCTACCTTGACTCGCTGGATAGAGTCAAGCGCAAACTCTGTATACTCTGGGAATATGATATCGGACAAGGGTCGGTGAGCGAGGACTGCCAAAGTAATCGCGGAATCAACGTTTCCGTCTGCGTCAGGTCCAGCTCTGAAAAAAAAAAGGTAATCAGGTTAACCATCTGAAGGGAACTTGAAGCTTTCGACTGTTACTTGCATTCCTTTGGATACGACGAAAGAGAATTTTTTCTGCAATGCTGCACAGAGTGTGTGGTAATATATGAGTTGTTGAGCAGCCTGCTTTTGGCCAAATTCGAAGTCCGAAGTTCCAGGCTTTGGGTTTTCATGAACGCCTCTGGTCGAAGACATGGTGGCACAGCGATAGCAACCACGTACAGATCGATATTATTCGATCAATTTTCATGGCATTCGGAGGCACATTGCTTCTCCGTTCCCCTACGTTTTGAAGAGCCCTAGTTACAGACACTTACAGATGAGCAAGTTTGCTTCGGCTCCTGCCAATTATATACTTTATAGTCGTTTCTTCACCCTGAACTGAGCCGAGTCTCCGGCATCAGCAAGCCAGGTTCGGCAGGGCCGCTCGAAGGTGGTATTTCTCTTTATCTTGGGCTCAACTTGTAGCTCCCTTACATTACAAGTTGACTTTTTCAAGTCGAGGAACATGCCAAGATTGAATGTACCTTTGGAAGTGGTCCAATACTTCCAACTTATTAGAGTTTTAACTACGATACAGTTATAGAAAGATGCCTCGCCCCGAGGAGTGCCCAGAATTAATGCTTTGATATTCTCATTATGAAAGAAAGGAACTCCTTGCGATCCTCTAGAACAAGTGAGACGATTGCCAGTTGCCAGATTCTTTGAAGAATAGAACCTACAAATGACTCGATCTCACTGAGATTTGCCCAAGATATCTACCTGTAATTATCAGTTGATTGGTCTTTGGATTAGTTATCACTCGTACGCGTCTGATGCTCTTCTTTCCATTTCCTCATCTCTATAAACCGCTGATGTGAGTTCCCTTTGACTAACCCTGCTCTACCCAGCGGCTCGAGCCGAGCATGAATCACATCTGCCCAGCCCCAGTACATTTCCAACGTTACCGTAGTCGGAGTCTGGGTTTTAACTACGTCCAAGCTAGCTGCTTGAAGGCGAGACTCCACCATCTCACACACCTCCTGTTCAAGTTCACGAGCAGTCACATTCGGTTCGTAGGGTCTATGCGTTCCACATCTGTTTGAATATGGTAACCCGGATGGGTCAATAAGTTTGAGCGAACGTAACTTTGGTAGGACTCTGAAAGACATTCGGGAGGTCGAACCTAAGTTGGGAAGAGACAACTCGGTCATAAGTGGCCTAATATCTTCAGCGTAATGTTCCCACGGTGAGATGAACACCAACTCCTTGATGGTCGGAAGGGCGTAGAGGAAAGACTGGATGATGAGTGAAGCAGGGATATCGTTCACTTTGAAAACTTTCAGCTGACACCCTCCGACCTTGCCTTCTGAAGGAGAGCCACCCAAAAGAAACTGGGAAAACTTGTAGATGGAGGGGAACATAATCTTTGCCATGGCATGCCTATCCATACGCCTGTCCATACCGATACTGTGGAGTTCCAGCGTTTTCAAATGCGGGAAAGGCGCCGACTTGACACCTGGAGAGATTGCATCAAAGGAGCTAGGCTTGAAACTGTCTAGAGTGGTGACTACGAGTGAAAGAGAGGTGATTTGGTTTGAGGGGAATTGAGTCGATGGAGAGAATACCTCTAGTCCTGAGTGGACAGTGTTAGTCGAGAGTGAATGCAAATCGGCGTTTCTCCCCTCCTTTTCCAAGTCCGAATCATCCTGTACGACATGGAAGGACTTCAGATTTAGCTCCCGTAGTGCAGGCATACGGGAAAGTATATCGACGATTGGATAACGGACTACGATGGGCCTGATATCTTTGAGCTTGAGAGTGAGCGTCTCCAGTAAGGGAAAGAGTTTGACTTCATTTGCACTATTGGAGATGCCCAAAGCCTCTCTCATGAGATCTCCCACGAAATACGTCTTCAGATCCGGGAAGTCCTTTCCTATATGATGTTCTTCAATATCACCTAGAACAGTATATTGGTACCGGTCTGACGTGTACCAGCCCGGGTCCGGGTCCACACCCCTCTGGAGTATTGAGCGGATGCAATAAGTTGATACAAAACCCAATTGCAGCTCAACATGACGCCAAGTGCTGCTGTGCTTCAGGAGGGTATAAAATACCTCTTGTACCGGACCTGGAGGGAAACGCGATTGAGTGCTAAAGCGCAAAGTGAGAGGGGCGCCATTGGATAGCGTTAAATAGTGCATGAACAGCGGTTGGAGATAGGGGAGTACGACGAATGTATCTGCTTCGAGGGAGATGGAGGACCAAAATCTGACATTGCAGTGCAGGATGGTTCTCCAGTAAGAGCATATCCTTGTTAAAATAAGAGCTGGACAGTGAACTTGCGCGATTATCCTTGAGGGGTACCTATGTTCAGTTACTACTGCGTATGGGTCGTAGGGGGGACTGCTGGAGATACTGAGAGCAAATATTTTCCGTCTGAGATCACTGGCGTCCAACTCTGAATCGTAGAGGTCTATCCCGCGCAACTCAGAGGGTTCGAAGTGAGTGTAGATCGCAAATATTTCGTACAGAATATCCTGGGAGAGTCGGTGGATAGGCGACTGGAAGGCTGGTACCGACATTTGTAGTAATGGTTGCCGAGTGGAAAATAACTGCTTATAAAGTCTGAGTGAGACAAGAGGACAGCTTTATCCCATCGGCCCGACAGCTTAAAGTCTGCATCCGCGTATTGAGTTACTACTAACAGCAGTCCCACTGGCAGCGGCTGCAAGTGAGATTGAGAGAATCTTGCCCAAGATATTCTGGAATTTCAGAATTTGATCTACATAATTGATCTTCAAATTAGGCATCATTCGAGTGTATACGCATCTCGTTCTCTTCTTTCCATCTCTTCATCTCTATAAACCGCTGATGTGAGTTCCCCTTGACTAACCCTGCTTTACCCAGCGGCTCGAGTCGAGCGTGAATCACATCTGCCCAGCCCCAGTGCATTTCCAATGTTACCGTGGTCGGAGTCTTGATTTTAACCGCGTCCAGGCCAGCAGTAAGGCGGGACTCCACCATTCCACACACCTCCTGTTCAAGTTCACGAGCAGTCACATTCGGTTCGTATGGTCCATGCGTTCCACATCCGCCTGGAAGCCCGGCTAGGTCAATAAGTTTGAGCGAACGTAACTTTGGTAGGACTCTGAAAGACACTCGGGAAGTATCTAAGCTGGGAAGAGACAACTCGGTCATAAGTGGCCTAATATCTTCGGCGTAGCTAGTCCACCTTGAGATGAACACCAACTCCTTAATGGTCGGGTGGGCATAGAGGAATGACTGGATAATGAGTGAAGCAGGGATAGCATTCACTTTGAAAACATTCAATTGACACCCTCCAACCCCACGTCCTGAAGGAGAGCCACCCAAAAGAAACTGAGAAAACTTGTAGATGGGGGGGAACACATTCTTTGTGGTATGCCAGTCCATACCGATAGGACTGCGGAGCTCCAGTGTTTTCAAATGCGGGAAAGGAACCGACTTGACACCTGGAAAGATTGCCTCGGAGCTAGGTTTGAAACTGTCCAGAGTGGTGACTAGGAGTGAGAGAGAGGTGATTTGGTTTGAGGGGGGTTGGGTCAATGGGGAGAATACCTCTGGTCCTGAATGGACGCTATTAGTCGAGAGTGAATGCAAATCCGTGTTTCTCTCACCCTTGTCCAGGTCCGACTGATCCTGTAGGACATGGAAGGACTTCAGATTCAGCTCTCGTAGTACAGGCATACGGGAAAGTAGATCGACGATTGAATAACGGCCTACTCGGATGGGCCAGGTATTTTCAAGCCTGAGAGTGAGAGTCTCCAATAGAGGAAAGACTACCCTCGAGTCCTCGCTTGCACTATTGGAGATGCCCAAAGCCTCTTTCATGAGATCTCCCACGATATACATCTTCAGATCCGGAAAGTCCCCTTCTATGCGTTCTTCAACATCGCCACTTAGAACAGTATATTGGTACAGGTCTGGCGAAGGCCGGTCCGAGTCCGAGACCACGGCCATCTGGAGCATTGAGTGAACGAAATAGGTCGGTACAAAATGCAATTGCAGCTCAACATGACGCCAAGTGCTTCTGCGCTTTAGCAGGGCATAAAATGCCTCTTGTATCGGACCCGGAGGGAAACGTGATTGAGTACTAAAGCACAAAGTGAGAGGAGCGCCATTGGATAGCGCTAAGTAGTGCATGAGCAGTGGCTGGAGATAGGGGAATGCAACGAATGTATCTGCTTCAAGGGAAATGGAGGACCAAAATTTGACATTGCAGTGCAGAATGGTTCGCCAGTAAGAGCAGATCCATGTTAAAATAAGAGCTGGACAGTGAACTTGCTTGAAGATCCATGAAGGGTACTTATGTCTGGTTACCACTGCGTATGGGTCGTAGGGGGGACCGCTGGAGATACTGAGAGCAAATATTTTCCGTGTGAGATCACTGGCGTCCAACTCTGAATCATAGAGGTCCGTCCTGTACAACTCGTGGGGTTCGAGGTGAGTGTATATCGCAAATATTTCGTACAGAATATCCTGCGGGAGTCGGTGGATAGGCGACTGAAATGCAGGTACTGACATTTGTGGTAATGATTCCTGAGTGAGACAGAAGGGTTAGGGGCTTTATCCATCGGGCCGACAGCGTAATCTTGACATGCGGATGCTAGGTTCGTTAATGCACCAAAAACTGCCAGCAGCAGTCCCACTGACAGCGGCCGCAAGTGAGACGATTGCCGGGTTCTTTGAAAACAGAATCTATCTACAGTGGAACTACCGGTAATTTTCAGAATTTGATCTAATTAATCTTCGAATTATGTATTGCTCGAGTGTATACACGTCTCATGTTCTTCTTTCCATGTTTTCTTCCGTATAAACTGCTGATGTGAGTCCCCCTTGACTAACCCTGCTTTACCCAGCAGCTCGAGCCGAGCATGAATCACATCTGCCCAGTCCCAATGCATTTCCAACGTTACGGTGGTCGGCGTCTCCGCTTCCAAGCCAGCAGTGAGGCGAGACTCCACCATCCCACAGACCTCCTGCTCAAGTTCACGAGCAGTCACATTCGGTTCGTACGGTTTGTGTGTTCCACATCCGCGTGGATATGGTAGCCCGGCCAGGTCAATAAGTTTGAGCGAATGTAACTTTGGTAGGACTCTGAAAGGCATTCGGGAAGCATACGTCGAATCTGAGTTGGGAAGAGACAACTCAGTCATAAGTGGCCTGATATCTTCAGCGTAGTCATTCCATCGCGAAATGAACACCAACTCCTTGATGGTCGGATGGGGGTATAGGAAAGACTGGATGATGAGGGAAGCAGGGATATCATTCACTTTGAAAACTTTCAATTGACATCCCCCGACCCCGCCTGGAGGAGAGCCACCCAAAAGAAACTGGGAAAACTTGTAGATGGAGGGGAACACATTCTCTGCGGTATGCCAGTCCATACCGATGGGACCGCGGAGCTCCAGCGTTTCAAATGCGGGAAAGGAACCGACTTGGCACCTGGAGAGATCGCATCGGGGCTAGGCTTGAAACTGTCTAGAGTGGTGACTACAAGTGAAAGAGAGGTGGTTTGGTTTGAAGGGATTTGACTCGATGGGGAGAATGTCACTGGCCCTGAATGGACACTGTTAGTCGAGATTGAATGCAAATCGGTGTTTCTCTCCTCCTTCTCCAAGTCCGACTCATCCTGTAGGACATGAAAGGACTTCAGATTCAGCTCTCGTAGTGCAGGCATACGGGAAAGGAGATCGACGATTGAATAACGGGCCACGATGGGCCAGGTATCTTCGAGCCTGAGAGTGAGAGTCTCCAATAGAGGAAATAATTTGACCACCCTCGAGTCCTCATTTGCACTATGGAAGATTCCCAAAGCCTCTTTCATGAGATCTCCCACGATATACGTCTTCAGATCCGGAAAGTCCTCTGCTAAACGTGTTTCAGCATCCGCATCGTTACCATCAATAATAATATATTGGTACTTGTCTGGTGTGGGTGTAGGCGAGTCCCCACTCATCTGGAGCACACAGCGAACGAACATAGCAGGTATAAAATCCAAATGCAGTTCAACATTGCGCCAATTTCTGCTATGCTTTAGGAGGGTATAAAATACCTCTTGTATCGGACCCGGAGGGAAACGCGATTGAATGCTAAAGCGCAAAGTGAGAGGAGCACCATTGGATAGTGTTAAGTAGTGCATGAACAGCGGTTGGAGATAGGGGGATGCGATGAATATATCTGCTTCGAGGGAGATGGAGGACCAGAATCTGACATTGCATTGCAGGATGGTTCGCCAGTAAGAGCAGACCCACGTTAAAATAAGAGCTGGACAGTGAACTCGCTCGTCGTTCCTCGGGGGCGCCTATAACTATATAATCGGTCATAGGGGATCCTGCTAGAGATACTGAGAGCAAATATTTTCCGTGTGAGATCGCTGGCGTCCAGCTCTGAATCATAAGCGTCTGTCCCGTACGACTCCGAGTCGGAGGGCTCGAGGCGAGTGCAGATCGTAAATATTTCGTACAAAATATCCTGCGAGAGTCGATGGATAGGCGACTGGACTGCAGGTACCGACATTTGGACAATTTTGGGTAGCAATGGTGAAAATGATTGCTTATCTAGCCTGAGACAGGAGTGAGGGGCTTTATGTCCCATCGGCCCGACAGCGTCATCGAGATGCAAGAAAACGCATCACTCTAGTTGCTTGCGAACCTGGTGGCATCCGCATGTTTAGCTACTAGCAGCAGACCCACTGAACTTTAACTGAACTTGTAAACTATCGTGGTTGCGCGCGGTTCCACACATGCACGCATTTTTGTCTTTTCATCAACCTCGTACGATTATTATAATCGAACACTCTTTTCCCTCGGGGACCTATACTTCCCGACGTTCACTAAACATATAAGCGTGCCATTATCCATCGAACAATAAGCAACTCACCGGCACGACTGGAAAGAGAAAGAACATTGTTTATTGAGACACCGAAAACACAAAAAACATTGTCAAATCAATCCAGCCCTGTACATCGATGTCAAAACCCAACTTAATCTCATTGTACTTTGGCAAAGGTCATCGTGAGTAAGTAGGTTAATATTGGTTCAATTTTATCCAAGTATGGAAGGCATGGAGATGGTGCAGTCGGACATTGAATCGTTGTTGTAAGCACGGACCATGGCCATAGACCCTCTCCATTGTATAAAAGAGGGTGTAAGAGATGCATGTCCTGCAGAACCTAAAGTTTTATCTCCCACTCAGCGCTCAGCGCTCAGCAGTCGCTTGCATTACTCCACCCCACCACCAACTCACTTTGAAGTTGCAGAGCACCTTCTAAACCACCACGCGCGTTTACATTCATCATCGTTCGAGCGATATCTTCAATCCAGACCGACCTACCTGAGATAGTCATGAGCGCACGACCAGACCACGGACATGGCCCGCCGCCGCCTGCGCCCACCAGACCTAATTTCCCTACAAAACCATGAGGAGATGTAGTATGTGTTTCGACTTCTCTGTGATTTACAGTCCCAGAATTTGATCTTGTTTACAGTCGACTTGTGGGGGAACAATCGGGCTCGGAGCCAGTGCTTTTGAGTTCCCGCGATGTTGGTGTGGCATGTCACCAGTGTACTTTCGAACTGGAGAAGCTTGAATCAGATACTTGTACGATATACGTAGCATAGAAGTTGTTTGAAGAAAGAAGCTGACACAGCAGCATTTATGTCCCGGGTTCGCTTTGAGCTATGATCGGCTTCGGATGAAGAAAGTTCCGTTCACGTGACCCGACAAGGCAATAGAATTTGAAATATTGCCGAGTACTTAGTTACACCCACCACGACCCAGTTATGCTTTCTGCAGCTCGTAGCTCTCACAGACTATCCACAAACTCGTATCTAATTGCCCGCTGTCTGACGACTGAATCCTCATCTTCCTCTTCGTCCTCTTCCGACTTGCAGAATCTTCCTCCACTACAACATCCGAGCTTTCCTACATCCTCAAAGTCTAAATCTCGCTCTAGCTTATACCCTAGACCACGACGAGCAGATCCCTCTCAGTATCGGGCTCTTCCTGATCTCCCGTCAACTTTTGGCCGGAATCAGCTTTTGACAGTGTCGAATTCCACTCGGGCGCTCCTAGAATCCATTGTGGCCCAGTTTGATGCTCCGATACGATATGCTTTTGCGTATGGCTCTGGAGTATTTGAGCAGGATGGCTATGGCTCCAGCGCAATGACTTCGCCGACAACCGGAGTCACCACTGTGACTAAACCGACTGATCCTAATGCGCCTATGCTTGACTTCATGTTCGCCGTTACACATCCGGCGCATTTCCATTCGATTAATTTGCATCAGCATCCCAGCCATTATACGTTTCATTCGAGAATGTTGGGCTCAGATTATGTGTCTGCAGTTCAAGGAATCAATCCTGGAGTCTGGTTCAATACCTTGGTGCCAATGAACGGCGTTGTAAGTTTATATTCTGTACCCGATAGTCTTCAGCTCATGGTTATTCTGCAGACCATCAAGTATGGCGTAACCACCGTTGACAATCTCTGCTCTGATCTTCTCAATTGGAACACGCTCTACCTCGCTGGACGTATGCACAAGCCTCTACGCATCATCAAAGACGACGCACGCGTTCGACTTACTCAGCAAGTTAATCTTACTTCGGCCGTCCGCGCCGCACTTCTCACTTTACCAGACAATTTCTCTGAAATAGAGCTGTTTGAGCGCATCGCTCGTATCTCCTACATCGGTGACCCGCGGATGGTTCTTCCCGCAGAGGACAGAGGAAAAGTGGGAAACATAGTACGACGTCAGGGTCCGCAGTTTAAAGAGCTATATCACCGCTTGGTAGTGGGTCTTCCCGGTGTTCATTGGCCTGCTCATTTGCAGGACATCCAGCAGGATATCAGTTCTCAGGCACGATCGCTTCATCTGCGGAAGCTTCCAGTAAACCTCATCTTTCATCTGAAGCAAAGATATGGGTTGCAAACCAAGGAGGAGGAGAACGCGTATTGGGTTCGGTTGGCGGGTGAACCGAAGCTGCCGGAGATGTTGAATCAAGGTAAGTATCCGATTAATGTTTCGATGCGTTTTTGATAACGTGTTCTTTTAACAGGGATGACCAATATCGTTCGTTGGCCAGCAACCGTCCAAAACTATGAAGGGGATCATTTCCGCGGGTTTAGGAAAGGGCTTCAAGTATGGTTCAGCCAAGGTTGGAAAGTGGTGGAAGGGTTCCACCAAAAGCAATGCTTCATAGATCCACATACTGTGCACTACCCTCTATCTTTCTGGTTTCCTCTTCATCATAGCATAGGCATCATTATACTGGCACAGCACGCACTGGACTATCTTATCTAGTACTTATATTTACCGGAAATATTGTACAAGTAATCTGGTTGTTCTAGGCTGAGAATACGTTTCCAGCTTCACTATAAATATACGCCACTCTTTTGTAGATTTCGAACGTTGTGCTTGGGTGAGCAAAAATCTAACAAATTATATTCCTACAACAGATCGTTTCAATAGATGCGTAAAGCTTAGATATCTCCAAATAACCGTTTCCTAAATCCCAATAGAACGTCAGTATCGCGTAAAGAAGAGACAAGAAGAAACTCACAACACAGCAGGGCTTTCACTGAACACACTTGTCCCACCTGTCATCTCTCTTGCCCATACATCCCTCAAAAAACCATCCGACATGACCGACAAGACATCCAGCAAGGTCTCCAGCAGCAGCTCTCCATGTTCCGCTGAGAACCCAGGAGAACGCAACCAGGGCAATGGGTAGATACGAAGCAGTTATGGTGAATAATCCAAAGAGAGAGATTGGCGTATCAGGATGTCGACGTGACCACAAGTAGATTGGAACAAAGGCGAGTGACGATGAGAGGAAAGGAAGGTTGAAAAGGGGACTGAGAGCCTGGATGTGGAACAGCATGATCAGAGTATGAAAGGAATGGAATTAGGACGAGACGCACAAGGAGCATTACAGAGGAGAGAAGTAATAGCCAAAAGTAATCCGCCTTTTTGTTTGCAAACGAGGATTCTTCAAGCATTCGGCTGTATCGCATGCTAGAAGATATACAAATGAGCCTCAGAGCAAACCTTTGGGTGAAGAATAATGGACTCGCAAGAAGAACAGATGGAACACAAAATCTAACGATATCGATCCAAAGTAAAAGAACGTGGTAAATGCTCGCCAAGGCTATGAAGAAACCAGAATGAGGTGGTTTTATCTCAAAGATCCGTAGCATAGCATACCTGAGCGTTCATAAAAGCACTTCTAGGACTGAAATATAACTGAAGAGGAGTCACCAGTTGGCATTGCTGTCGAAAAATTGATAAGTTTCTTCTTTTTTTTGAATAGAAGTTGCAAACATACAACAGCCAGACTGGTGAGCACACACAGTGCTAGCCATCCTCTTGTAATTGGTGGTATCTGTGTTATCCAGGCTTCGATACCGACGGGCATGACTGATTCGTGAAAGAATTGCGGGGTTGCAACGTGGCGCCTCGGAAATAACATGTGACCCCGCAGATCCCTCTCAAACCATGTCCGAGCTGAAAATACCTCAGTTTCAGCTACGAACAAAAGTTAACTTTGCCGAAATATACAAAGTGTTGCGTTCAGAGTATGGTACTCCAATGACTGCAATGGAAAACGCTGCAGATTTGATCGCGGATGCCGACGAAGATGTCGCTGCCATTGACCAGGAAATTGAAGATTACAAGGCCCAAATCCGTCGTCTACAATCTCGTGTCATTTCTCTTCAGAATGAGCGACAGCATCTAGCCAACTACCGGACTTGTTTGCGTGGCCTCAAGTCGCCTTTGCAGAAACTCGCGAACGAACTTTTACTTCTCATTTTCGAATATGCTTGCGATATGAATGAAATTACTTCCAAACAATTACGGACTATGCCCACACTGGTAATCAGCAATGTGTGTTGGCGTTGGAGGAATCTTGCAAGGTCATTCCCGGCCTTATGGTCTCGTATAGACATTAGCTTGGGGAGAACTCCTCCTCGTCTATCAGGTCTTCCTGTTTTGGACCTTTTCCTCCAGTCTTCTCGAAAATCGCCTCTTACCATTCAAATCTCTAGCACACAGGCGATTTTGCGTTACCATTTGGATGTTTGGGTGACTCTTTTTGCACAAAGCTCACGATGGAGAAAAATAGCATTATCACGATTCAGCACCTTCCCACCTTTGCTCTTGTCAAACGATGAAGACAAGAACTACCCTATGTTGGAGGAGCTTGACACCCCTAAGCTCGCATTCGACGATTTAGAGTATCTGGATCACTTTCAAAGCTCACCAAAGCTGCATAGGTTCTCTGTCTCATGCGTTCCTTTGCATGATTTGGATAACCATCAATTCCCATGGCATCAGATCACCTACCTCGATTGTGCACAGTATAGCGAAGAGATTAAAAGTGTCTTTAAGAAATGTCTTGGCCTACAAGAGTTACGCTTTCGACAAATCACACGTAACGCTATCCAAGCTGTATCTTCCCCAGTAACAGCTCCTAGTGTGGAGAAGCTATCACTTTTATTGCCTTCGCCGTACTATCGCGAGCCGGAAAGACTGGAACACGTCATTTTCACGTCGCTTACATGCCCAGCACTAAACACTCTCTCTATTGAAGGGGCGTCGTATGCCAATGTGTGGCCCGCTGTGGCATTCAACAGTTTCATTACTCGTTCAGCTTTCCATCTCACCACCCTCTCAATCAAGTTCATCCCTCTCTCTGATTACGACCTCATCGGTATCCTTCACCAACTCTCTTCATTAATCCATCTCACTATCGCAGATTGTACATCTGTGACTACGAGACCGGTCACCTCTCAACTTGTAGAAAGTTTGAACGCCTCCCGTCGGACAATCTCAGTGATGGTCAAAAATCTGCAGAGCCTTTCATTGGCGTCCAGTGGGTCTGGAGTGGATAAAGATTTTGACCAGAATTTCGTTGACATGGTGTGTTCAAGGTGGTTCCCCGATGTTTATGGGAAGAGACGGTATGGAATGGATGTCTCAAATACGTTGGGCACGGAAGCTGGACCAGCGTGCCTGCGCTCTGTAGTTCTGCACTTCACGCACCGCCAAGTCGACGAAAACATTTTCTCACAGCTGCGTCCCCTTGAAGAGGATGGTTTGAAGGTTGTCGTCCTTGGCCAATGACCTTGACGAACCCTATATAACAGAACAATTTGTCAATATAATTGAATGGACTGAACAATGCGCTGGACAGATAAAGAATAAGCTATTTGTGTTCACAACCTAACTGAACGCTCTTACTATTGCCAGGCACATATGAGGTTATAGCTCAGGGCGGTCTGGACAAACGTAGGATATTTGTCGGAGACAGTATTCTTCGTTTCCGACGCTTTACCTAGGGAGCATTAAGGTGTTTTCAAGGAGATCGGTCGGAGTTGGCTCTTGGCTTTTGGATACGTCAGAGCAAGTTTATGTAGATGCAGGAAACTCTGTCTACTATCTGGATCTCAACTCATTTGTAGGATCATTTCAGCGCAGCGGGCACTCTTAAGTTCCTTTTTTCCATTAGTCGTACTAGTATCTACTCTAGTGGCTTCAGTTTGACATTGGTTTGGCGTAAGTACTTTGTTGACTCGACCTCGCAGCAAGTTCAGTAAGCTCAGCTCTAGGGAGGCTACTAGTGAACATGGTTTCATTTTTTGCCCCCATTAACCTCTCCCTTTTGTATCGATTTCGCGCGGGCTAATAAATGTATACCTTATGGATATGTACGGCAGTCATCGCCTTTTGGAAGAAGATACTGAGGACCTGGGGTGTCATCTCTCGTCTCCGTCAGAGCCGCCCCCGAGTCATCGCGCCATTCACTACGTCTGCAGTTCATGTTCAATTTAAACATGTGCATTTTACCTATAGACAGGCGCGCCTTAGTACTTCAACAACCTCGATACCTCGCGCTTCGAAATTATTCTTGGTTCGAAGTACGAAAAACTGGATTTATATGCACCGTATGAATCGTCAGTGTGGAACGAGTCTGACTAGAGGAAGCTGAACTGGATCTCAAATGTGCATGGCAATGCTCTTGAGCACCTGAAGAGATATATCTTATTCCGTTGTAGCTTGTGGCGCGCGAACCTAGACGGACAGAGGTGGGTTACTATGCTACAGAGGTGGGTTACTATGCTACAGAGGTGGGTTACTATGCTACAGAGGTGGGTTACTATGCTACAGAGGTGGGTTACTATGCTACAGAGGTGGGTTACTATGCTACAGAGGTGGGTTACTATGCTACAGAGGTGGGTTACTATGCTGAAGTTTAGTTTCTAATTCAACAGTTGCAAAAGCTTACGCTTCAAATCCCCGAATTAGTAGTATGGAGAGATTTTTAGCTTCAACCAAATTCAACATCACAATTTACGATTTACATTGGACTTCAGAATACATGAATTGCATCTTTTGCTCAGCCCGCCATGGACTTGAGTCGAGTATCACTTACTAAGCTTACTTGTTGTCGTGGTTCTTGAAGAGGTCATGTCATAAGTTCAGGACTGACTCAGAAATGAGAATTACATGCGACAACACAGTCGCGCTACAACTCCACCTGGAAGAGACAATATGGAGGAACATGTGATGGAGGAGCAGAAATCAGGGAATGGGATGCCGGCGGTACCATGAACTTGAAGAGGCAATCCACCTTACTATACTGACCGAAGCCAAGGGTGCCCAAGTAGACGTTTTGCTGACCATCGTCCTTCAGGATCAATGATCAAACCGCATTGAAGAAAGTTGGCAAGTACTGTAATATCTTCCGCTGGCTCAGGATGCATTGCGCGGGCCAAGAGGTCTTCCAAGGTGATGTCATATAGTCCAGTTCCCTTCTTCAAGTGGCCTAGTAGGACCTGCGGTATGAGTGCGGATCAGGAAGATCGGGGTTACTATAGACGCACCAGATTCATCAAAGTATCGTGAAGACTTTGTTCCTCTTTTGACTAGCGACACTGGGAAGTTACCCAGAAGACCTGTCATCTGAGCTAGGTGTGTTTGAGGAGGATTCATACCAGTTTCTTCATTCTGCCAGAATGGATCAAACAGAAACGCTCCTCTTGCAAGTTCATAGATCTATTAGATGCTCAGAGTTTAAATGCCACCGAAGAACCTAAGCAACTTACCATACATGCAAAATTGAATATGTCAGCCTTGGTACCCCATTCAGCGCCAAGAATAACCTCAGGACAGCGCATTTTTGTTGGTTGAACGAGCATAGAGTGGTCATGAGAAGATGCGTCAACAGCTGAGAGTTTGATCAACAGGAATCATCTATTGGAGTGATAAGTTTACCTTGTCCAAAGTCACCAAGCTTGAATGTGGTATTATAGAGTTCTGAGTAACTCAGAGTAACATCTTCCCCCATGGCCACAGTATTACCAGTCAACATGACATTGTCAGGTTTCAGATCTAGGTAGCATTCCCATAGATATGAACGCTATAACAGCTATGAAAAAGACAAAGTCACCTGTATGAATGATACCACAAGTGTCGTGCATATACTGAAGCGCAGAAAGGATGTGAACACAGAGTTTCTTTAAGAGCGTAAGGGGGAAGGCTTGAGGAAGTGAGGTATAGACGTCTAATAAGCTGACCCCCATTGGCTCTAGAACGATACAAAGGTGGTTTTTATTAGTTCCCAAGTGAGTGAAATCGTCTATAAGGTGACAGATGTAACCGTAGCCTGAAGCATTATTGTCCGAACTCCTAAGAGTCCGAAGAGCCCGCGCCTCATCCAGGCCATTGTCTTCTGAAATAAGAACTTTCATGGCTGCCAGACGTTCGTTACTGCGCATGAAACAATCAAGAATGTGAACAGAATACAAGAATCGTTGGACATACAGTTCATCCTGAACAAGCCAAACTGTTGAGCGTGTACCCTGTCCGAGTTTCTTGAGCACCCTGTACCTGCCATTGTAAAGCTCTCCGGCGACAGCAGCGTGATGTTCGGACGAGTCTGATGAGCCTGTACGTCGTATAGCAACGGATAGCTTGGAGAGAGATGAGTTCGTCGAGACAGAACGCATCTGACGAACGGGACCTTTAAACAACGAAAGCGCACGCCACATTATGGAAATAAGGAAGATGTTCGTTCAGCGTCTATTTGTCCTCCATCACGTTACCGAGATTGTTAAGTGGCGCAGGCAACTTTCCTTTCCTCACGACTCTGAATGAGTCTGAAAGCAGATTTTCATCCCCGTATCGTATTAACCAACCTACGTACTGGCTGCTGCTGACAGGACCAGCATAAAAATCGATTGAAAAAGGCACAGCATACATAATCTGTATTATTTTCCAGACATTATCACTTTCGACGTCTTCAAGAAGATTGGCATGCATCTTTTTTGTGTCGCTTACATGCAGCCCTTGTCACCCCTAGAGCAAGCATGGAGGCTAGGCTGGGCTGTTAGCGCTCTTGCATTCGGTAGTTCTGCATGTCATGCATCGCCGAACTTGAATGCTCGGACGAAGCAGGTTTCGCACAACGCACAACTGCCTTCTCCCAAGAAGGTATGAAGTTTGTCGTCCTTAGGCAAAATAACCTTGACAAAAGTGTTCATTTATCAGTAAGTACTTTACAAAATAGCTCGGCGATATAATTAGATATGTACTGATGTAGTTAGACGATGCGTTAAACGAAGAAAGAATGAGCAGTACAGAATCCAACATCACAAGTCCCAATAGTATAACGTCCTTCTGCAACTTATGGTCCTAAACCCCAGACTTCCAACCCCACACACTCGAAAGAAACAGCCCTTCCTTTCTTCTCACCAAGGGAGCATAAAGGGTCATTGTCAAACGTTGGACATCGGGCAGAGCTTCCATCAAAAAGAGTGTCGTTGAGGTATAACCCGTATACGCCATCGCTGAACAGTGGCTGTTTAGCTCCAGTAGTATAAGAAGCAACAAGAGCATATTTACCCTCCACCAAACGATAGGTACTCAGGCTCACATAGCGCCACGTAGTCATTCTTTCCTGTCCATTTGAAAACTTGAAAGTTTCCATTGACGTAACGCCATAAAAAACTAGTTGAAGCGAATATCAATAAACCATAAAGTAGACGGAGGTCAGACGTAAGACTTACGATTCACCACTCCCATAATACCCTTTACCCATGCTTTTTCTCAATCCGTCGCCTATGTACGCTCCAAAAATGGCATCTTCAGAATCCTTGATCACCACCAGCGCACCCACTTTAGTAACAAGCCCCGAGTTGGTTTTGAGGTGAGCTTGGTTCTCGCACTTGTCGTAAAGTGTGTGCAAGGATATACCGTGTTGGTCAATGGAGTAAAGAAGGTTCCATGCACGGGGAAATCGAGAGAGAGCTGGAAGGTGAGCGCGAATCTATCCGCGTAAGAGGTTTAACCTGGGTATTGCGGAAAGATGAAGAAAATTATCCATACCATCTCAGCCAACGTAACGTTTAGAACTGCAGTGGTTGCTTCTTTGCGACCTTTCAGGGCCAAATTACCGGTCTTCTTCTCAATCAGACCACCGATGCCTATTGGAGAGGGTGTTTGGGAGCGAGAATGAGCCTTAGAACGCGGTAGAGGTAGACCCTCTACAGGTGAGTTGTGACGGGATATTGATGTCCCAGGAACGTCCAGCGACCCGTTCATATGTTTTCCCGTTGGTAGTAGTTCGCGATCAGCAGCGAGCTCTCTGTCCAGATCCCTCGAGAAACCCTTGTCCCAATCGTACACATCGGGCTTGAACCCTGGAGCACCGCTGGGGGCTACGAAAAACGTGTGGTGCGAACGGTGAAGAATGGAGCCCGTGAAGAGTCTGATGGCTGCCAATCGCCGATGTTGAGAATGAGGAAGGCAACGGGAATGTTGTTGTGTGTCGGGAATGGATGCGAGAATCTGGAGTTGAGGGTGAGCGGGAATGTGTAGATGATGAAGATATCGTTGCCGAATGTGAAAGGTGCTCAGATTCAGGATTGTCAGCGGAAGAGGATTTGAGAAGGGATGACATCCATCTCGAAGATATATTCGACAGAGTTTGATAGGATGGTGATCGGTCTGTCATGGAATCATTGTCGGAGTAGTGATCAGGGGGAGGGGTAGATGATACAGGCGAAGTCGAAGCTATGGGAGGGACAGGACCCTGTGGTAGAGATAGCGTAGACTTTCGAGTGGGTAACTGAGGCGAGGATGAAGAGGTATGATGAAAAATGAAGTCATCAACTGCTGCAGATGATTCTTGCTTTGGTGTAAAGAAATCCATATCTAGGTCGAGAAGGGAGTCGGGATTCACGTCCGCCGTGTAGTCATTTCGGGGCAAAGGATCTGGAAACTTTAGCTGGTTGTCCTCGAACAAAAGCTCATCCATGACGCCTCGTTTATTGCGTTCGTTTGCAGCTTTTGCTTCTTGAGCGAAGCTGTCAAAGAAGGACAAACTGGGGTTCTTGACATGGATAGGTCTAGAAGATGAGGGTGCATTAATCGACAAAGCAGGACCCAAAGGATCTTCAAAAGCTGGAACGGAGATAAACGGCCCAAATTCCGAATCTGGCGAATGTGACGTTTGGTGCTGTATGTCTTCTACAGGACGCGGTGGAGGTCTAAAGATGGGGCTGAAAGGAACAGGAGAAGCTCTGGGCGTTGGTGGCTGGAAAAGCGTAGCAAACTTTTCTTCGAGTTTTTCCTCTGCGTCTGACTTGGACGCAACAGGGACAGGAATTAATGGCGGAAAGGAATTCATGAGCACCTATGGATTCTGTCAGCGTTTTTCTCGAGAATGAGAAACGCGTTGCGCACTGTCCGTCAAACAACCTCGAGGCTGATAGTATCATGATAAGTCCATCAGATTAGAACAAAGCAGGCGAGTTGCTCACAAAATGTATGTTATTATTGTTGGCCTACACAAACTGTGAGTACATGGATCTAAAGAAACTAGAGTAGATCAAACAAGTTGAAAGCAATGCTGATGAGCGCTTATCGTTAGCGCTTAATATTCCAACAAAATTCAGTTCCGCTACTACTTACTTAAACACAACTTTAACTCCTCTCTCCAGGACTCTGCTTTCGTTTGGCCCCAGCAGGCTCACATTTTTCTTATACATATATAATAATTTGCTTCTTTTTTCTTTACCCCCACATCTAAAGGCTTTTCCCTGTTTTATCACTTCCGACATGGCTACTCCTCCCCTATCCACCGACACTCCTTACGACATTGAACAGGAACAAACTATCCGCCTAGACCACAATGAAGCTTCTTCTACACCTGCTCCAGCAACGCCGCAACCTCAGCCAAAGATCACTAGAACTGTAGCCATAATTAAGAACCATGCGCTCGGTCATAGATTTGATATCGAACCGAGAATTCAGGAGGCCAGTTTCGAAGTGAGTGACTTTATCTGCTTCTATACTTCGTTATGCTAACATTTTCTGTAGATTGTTAAAGAGCGTCAAATGGAATTTGATGTCGAATCAGATCCGGATACCTTGTACGAATTATTTGGAGATGATGCAGAAAGCTTCGCGGAGTGCGTGTTTGTTCTTCTCTTACGTTCCAGCTCTAATTTTTTTTACAGAGGTCCTGTATGGGTCCTATGTGCTCGAACGACGACGTGCTGTCGAAGTTTGGAATACGTTAATGGGCGATAGAGATCCTGAAGTTGCCAAACAGGAGGCTCCTCACTCTTTACGAGCATTGTACGGAATTTCAGCCCAAAAAAACGCTGTTATGGGCTCTCCAGATACCGAAATGGCTGAAGTCCAAATAAGCCGCCTTTATTTGCCTCTTCTCCCCCTTTTCCCTACCTCGGATCTACCTTCAGACGATGGTCGTTTCGCCTCCATGCGCTCTATGTCTTCCTCCATCCTGGCTAACTTACGCAAAGCCACCGGTGATGGAAGTTATGCTACTTCGAATGCGACCGAAGGAAGCCGTGGCAGCGGAAGCGCGAAAGGGTGGCGCCGAATGGCAAGCCCCTTTTCAAGGCTCGAGGGCTGCCTACCACTCATGGTAAACCCGACATTGTTCCACGTACTTACACGTGCTGCTGCTCTACGCGCCCGGTATCCCTCTTGAAAAGGCTGCAGCCCCACGTAAAATCTCTCCCCAAAGAGGATCAGCCAAAAACGTTCGCGAATATCCCAGGCCACAAACGGACCGAAATTATTGCGGTGGCATCCACTGCTGCGCCAACCATTGCCCCCCGTATGACCAAAGCTGCAGCACTGCGACTCGGTCTAACCACCCCCTCCGGCTGTAGGAGACAGGCGAGCAGCTCATTTGAAGGTGTTCCGGGACATAAGCGAAGAGAATCTATCGCAGTTTCCTCCACACAGGAGCCTACGTCAAACCTAGTTGAATAAGAGTGCATCATTAAGGGTCACAAAGGATAAACGCTCCTCCGACCTCTTTCATGTGTACGTGTTTTTTTCTCATCAAAAATCAGTAATGGGTCCGTAAAACTTTTTCTTCCTCTACTTAGTTCGTGGCCCGAGTGAGCCCAAAGTTCCCGAAAAGCAGTTCCAGATTATCCATCCAAGAAATCGCCAGCAGTACAAATCATCCCGCCCAAGTTCTGCCGCATCAACCCGAGCTCCCACAAGTTACCCCGGTAGACCGCCTCCTGTGTCTCGACCGTCATCTACTACCACTCGTCCTTTAGCGGCGTCTAGGACCAATTAGCGCAGCCACCACCAACAGTAAAGGCAATGGTACTGCGAAAGCGACTGCTTCCCCTTCCCCGGCTCCCGAGGCTGCTGCTGATAAGCCAAAGCCCAAAGCTCGCCCGAGCAGTGTCTCCCTCCCTCCAAGCATTGCTCCGCGTACCAACAAGAGCGCGGCTCTCAGAGCTGCGAAGAAGGAACAGGAAGCGGCTGCTGCTGCTGCGCTTGCAGCAAAGCAACAGAGAAGGACTTCAAGAGCTCCTCCGTCCAGTATGCCGAAGAGCTTGGCTGTTTGATCCTGAGAAGACCTTTCATTTTTATTTTCTTGTTGATATAAGGGGTTGTATTGGTTAAACAAGATATCTATCATCGTATGCTGATTTTTTCCGTTATGATTTTTATTTGTCTTTATTTTCTATTCTTATTTTCTATTTTTTTTTCATTGGACATACTCTTACTTTTCAGCTCAAAAACTGTTTTTCTTCTTCAAATTTACTTTGTGCATCTTTCGGCACACGCAGCTATTTTTCTTTTACGCCCCTCATTGGCCTTGGGGGTTGCGCTGGACGCGCGCGTTGCCTTCCCATACTGATGACACCTGTAGTTGTTCATATATTGACGTACGGTTTCTCGTTTTACTTGTCTTAATTTTGTATCTAACATAACTTCTTTTCTCAGAATCCATTTTCACCTTTTTCTTCGAATATAAACTCAACTTCCGCCTTTGGCCCCTAGGTGCGAGGTGTAGACGAGCCACTCCGGGTTACGTACCGTACCACTGTTCCCCCATACATCTACTACAATAAGGCTCGAATCAACCCTCAACCACAGCACCGTCTACCAATAGATGCCACGCTCTCGATGCCACGTTCTCTTGCGCCACCCATGACTCTACTATCTCCTATCCTTACTACCGGCTTCTTGTTTCGCATTTTCTGCAGAGCTTGTGTACTTCCCCCGAGTTTTATTAGTGCTTTACAGTCGTGGCTTTCCACACCTCATTCCTCCGAGCCTCAAAATCATGTTGGTACCAGGGTTGTGCGTACCTATGGCTTGCACGAGGCTGTCTTTCCGAGCTGGTGGGGGGAATTCAAACGGACCAGGGCAGCTTACGAATTGGAGGACATAAAACCAGGAGGTAATACCTCGTCGTTATCTGTTTCCAGGACGGCGGAGTCGTGTATCTATCTGCTCTCTGTGTGTAGGAACACAAGAATCGCTCAGCGAATAACGATTATATCAAGTTGACCTCGCAGGGAGCCAAATGGATGAACTTGAGCACGAGCAACGACTTTGAAGTATTTGTGGTTATCTTGAGGTTTACCCCGCGTCCCACTTGTCGATTCCTCTTCTCGTATGTGCTCAAGTATACCTACGGATATCGTCCCGGGTCGAAGAAGTTTCGTCCACCGGGTGAAGCCATGTTGCGACGTAAACGTTTCTTCGAGTTACATCAACTGTCTATTAACTCTGGCCTAGACGTTTTAACTTCCTCCCGAGCATACGTTGCACCAGTTCAAATGCGCAGACTCTCACCTCAGAATCGGGGCTTATTGCTTGATACACAATCACATGTGTCCGCGGCAGGCCCGTGCCAAGGGCAGTGTACGTTGCATACTCGCAGCAAGCTTGGGACATTTCTTAGTACGACGTCATGATTGTATCCTGGCAAGAACAGCATTGGAAACTAGCCCCATGGCCACGAAAAACAGCTTTTTGTTACCACTTATGTAGTATCTCGTCGAGTTTTTTCATCCAATTGCCATGACTTCCAACTCTCGATGTCTTCTGGGGTTCGACAAGTGGCAAGGCATAGGCAAGACATGGGCTATCAAATTTTCGGCGCCTTTGACGATGTGTGCTTTTGACTGGAGACCGTGAAGGTGTCAGACTCCAAGGTACTGAACTATGGACAACTCGCCAAAACTGTTTCAAATGCTGTCTCATCGGAAGATCTTCTATTTCAATGGGACTACTCAAGCCTCATCTATCAAACGTACACGTACGCAGCCATGGAACCAACAAAGCGATGGTCCCTTATCGGCACAAATATATGCGAATCCGGAAAATCTAGCCATGGAATGAAGGCAAGACGGGATAGCATAGTAACAAAAGTATAAAAGCACAAAAAGAATCAGCGAGTGCTCATCCCAAGCTTTGCTGAAGTCCCTCCTTGCTTTTAAGATGGATCAAATCTCCCAAGTAAATTCCTCGCTTCGAGTTCTTCATCGAGCTCCTCCTGATAAAAATATAGGAACATACCCTCAATTTCAATGAGGAAGAGATACTTGCCAAACCGGCTGCTGCTCACACATTGTCGGCGAAATCTTCAGTTACTTTCGTCGGAGTCGAAGTTCCCCTTCATCACAGATTGGCCTCGTCTGATCCTGTGGATCCAGAGTCTTCTCTTTCTCTGGACGAAAAGATTGTGTCTTGGAAAGACTTCCAGAACGATGTCATTCCAGATAAAAAGCATGGTCGACTTGTCCGCAATCTTCGTTTTCCAGCTCTGGAATGTTTACAGACGACTTTTCACCGTGGTCTTTATAGCCAATATGGCGATATTCGTCGCATTTTGCGTGCGGGGTGCTAGCGTACCTAAACTAGGACAGGTTGCCATCGCAAACATTTTTGTTACCGTCCTCTTTCGACAAGAATATGTCATCAACGCCCTCTTCGCCATTATGTGCTCTGCACCTAAATCGTAAGCACATTCGAATTCCACTTGATCCAGCTCATAATAATCATTGATCTTACGCAGTTGGCCCTCTGGATACGATGCAATATCTGCACCAGAGTATATAGCTTACCGGGAGGTATTCACTCTGGATCTGGAGTGTCGGGTACAATTTGGCTTATTCTCTTCGCTGGCCAAGCCACTAGAAATTTTGTCGATGGAGGAGAGGTACGTCTGACTATTTAGAAGTGACTGCACAAAGATTGACTTTAATATTCAGGTATCAAGCGCTACCCTCGGGGTCACATATGCTATTTTGCTCCTGCTACTTGCTATGTCGTTTTCGCGTATCCATCTTTAAGAAGCAAACAACATGACACATTCGAGTAAGCCAATGGGCTTCTGGTTATCCCTCAGTTCAAACAATTCTAAATACATTCTTCTAGGTACATTCATCGCTTCATGGGATGGTCGGCAGTGGCATTAGTCTGGGCACAGGTGCGGCTCCCATCAAATTTCCTCGCTATTCTTCCTGACAATGCTTCCAAGGTGGTATCGCTTAACAATGACTTCAAAGGAACTCAATCCCTTGCGCGCGCGCTAAGAACCAACCCTACGTTCTGGCTGGTAGTGATTTTGACTGGTAAGTTCTTGGAGAACTATTCCATTGAATGGTAGCTGATTCTTGTTGTATTCAGCGTCTATCGCATTGCGTGAGTTTGGTTCTCTTCTATGGACGACCATTTCAGTAATATATGGCATATAGCATGGGTAAGGCTCCGAAAGGAGTCGGTTCGGAGTGAGGTCCTTTCTGATCATGCTTTGAGGCTTTATTTCGATTATGGTGAGTATAGTCGGCATTTATGCTCTTCTTCGCTAAATTGCATCGCAGATCGTCCTGTTCCAGGGAGCTTTATACGTATCTCTACCGACCCTTGACGGAATGGCACAGTTTTGCTACTATCAAGGAGCCTGGAAAGAAGGGGTTCTCCGTGATCGTGTCCAGAGCAGGGACTGGACCTCCGAGATAATCGCCAGTCCTCCCTACAGCATCTGGGTTCGAGGCATTCCGACCACTGGAGTTATGCGCATTGTGCCCTTATTCCGGCGGGTTGTTGTTGTTGCTACTGGGTCGGGATTGGACCCTGCGCACCACATGTGTTTGCGAGGAAATCTAAAATTCAACTGCTCTGGACGGCTTCAAACGTCCGCGAAACATTTGGTGACCATCTTGTCGATTCATTACTGGAGGCTTCACCGAATACTATCATCTATGGTTGGTCTGAGCACTTCATGTCCATCATAATAATAACTGACTGGGATGTGCAGACACACAAAAAATGTAAGCCTGACATGGTCAAGCTGGTTGCACGTTTGGTGAAGGAATTCGAAGCCGAAGCAGTATGTATCATATCCAACCCTCCCTTGACACGCAAAGTTGTAATACGGAATGATGAGTAGAGGCATACCTGCCTTCGGTGCTATTTGGGACTCTTAGACTGCTCTTAGACGGACTCTTAGACTGTTCTTGGACATTAAATAACTGTACTAAATTAATTTTACGAATACTGATGCACTGGGCACATAATACACTTGGATAAATTTTATGGTTTGCGTCCCGACTCCCGACTCCGTGTCTGAAGGGCATCTACAATGTACACGATGACATCCGGCGCACAAAAAATGCAAGTCGTACAGTGATCATATATACCGTTATCGACGGGAATTCGAAAATCTCGGGAGGAGTGCAGCCCGTGATAGCTACATTACTACTACCGGATCCTCGCGCGCGCGTTTTTACTTCTGGGACTGCGCATAGCTGCTTCTTTACTACCAAAGTACCGGCACCGTCGGACTGCTCTGAATCTGAGATTGTCGGGAAGCTGAGCGGCGTGAGTGGAAACTCATTGTTCCTTTTGTCAAGTTTGACTTCGGTGGTTGGTCTTTTCCTACTTTTGAATGTCAGAATAAAGTGAAGCTCGAGCGACGTTCAACCTTCTGCGTGGATACTTAATACATAGACCACTATTGGCGCCGGCAAGCGCTCAACGAAATGTTGTTGACCGGCATAATAATCCGGCATATTGTATGCACCCAACCGCCACACGATGGCCGACTTTCCAGACCCATCCACTCATTCTCATTCCTCAAAGAGCTCCAAAACTTTCCCAGCGGCTTCACATTCATTTCCTCGCTCTTCCTCAACTTCTACACATACCAGCGCAAAAGGAAAACCGCTGCTAATCAGTACCAATGTTCAGAACAGGAACAGGTAAGTCGAACAGTGAACCAGATTGAAGAAGTTCAATAAACATTTACACAGACAAAACTCGTCACCTGAAATCATAGCGCCGACTCCTCGACGGCATCTCTTGGACAACAATGCCAGCCAGTCATGGCTACATACTCCACCATTGTCACCAGTTTCTTCTCGAGGCGTTTCTCCAACTTCAACACAGGATTTAGTCCATTATCGCATTTAACTCGCGGAACTAATGGGCAGCAGAGCTTCAGTTCAGTACATACCCAGGGAGCGTCCAAATTGGACACTGTCAAAGAAATATCTAAATCGCAACTTGGAATGGGACGCCGTTGGATACGGTGGTCGCATAAACGAGGGATGAGAAGCTCGCTTATAGGCTTAGTAACTTTTGCTTGTGTATTTCTCAAACTGGGTCTAGGTTTAGGGCCTTATTCTGGTGCGTCTATCTTTCCAGTGGGATATTTACGTGTCCTCATTCGGTCTTTAAGGTGAAAATACACCTCCGATGTACGGTGACTATGAAGCACAACGCCATTGGATGGAAATCACTGTCAATCTACCCTTCAATGAATGGTACACATACGATCCACAATATTGGGGTTTGGATTACCCCCATTAACGGCCTACGTATCCTGGATATGTGGCATCGTGTACGTTTGACTTTTCGAGAAAGTAGACCAATCATCCTCATGATGTTTAGGGCACATTCTA
>JADNRY010000593.1:0-36456 GCA_015501585.1 Rhodocollybia butyracea
GTGGTATCAACCTCCTAGTTTCGACTCATAAGGGATGCGTGGCGGGCCCTGTAACCATAAATCCATAGTTGTAGCTGGTGATGGCGGAATCCGCGAAGTCGGGCGGGACTGCGGAAGCAACCTACTGTCGATGGGTTCATCGTCATAGTAAAACCATGACACTCCTCATCCTTTCACGTATCCTATCTCGCTCCCAACAATCCATAGTCGGGGGTTAGATTGGAAATAATGTAAAGGATCTAGGCGGAATCCTTCGAGCGCGGGTTACAAACCTGGAAACCAAAGTGCGGATACACTCCGTACTGCCGTTGTTCAGCCGAACTGGGAAAGTTGGTTTGAGATGTGAAAGGATGTGAGTGTAGAATGGTTCCGAAGTGCCTATGGGATGTAAGACTCGTGTCGGGATTGTCCAAGGGACTAATGTAAGGACGGCAGGTCTGTACAGGCGATAGAATGAACTCGGCAAGTAAGCCTAAGAGTAGATGAGTTTCCGACTCGAAGGGTAGGACCCACTAAGTGCAAGCGGCTTTGATAGCGATATGAGCGGAAGCGGAAGGTCAAGTGGTAGCTGACCTGATGCGACGCAAACAGAGCGGAACCAAATAGATGATAGTAGATTGCAGAGGTTGTGAAAACGATGGAGTGAAGAAACAGAGTTAAAGAAACAGATAAAGCGAGAAACCAGAACACACAAGAGCACACGAGTCAAGGGGTTAAGCAATATTTCCAATCTACTGTACTTGACATGGTATGGAACTATATAAAGGGTACTCGAGGACCGGAGTAGCGATAGGTAATAATCTGAGAGTAGAAAAGACAAGAATAGCCAAAAGAAAGTACAAGGGATGAAAGACAACAATGAACATAAGCGGAAGCGCGGGATGAGCATAAAGCATATGTATGATTGTAAGAATGATGGAGAATGGATTGACGGGATCATAGAAAGTGTACAGTGAAGGAAAAAGTAAAACGGAAGCAAAGTGGAAGTGTATCGGAACCGGAAATGCGGCGGAAGCGGGTTATGTAATGGTAAGCAGGAAACGTCGGCAGTCTGTATATGCCTAGGGCATGACAGATACAGCGATATGATATCGCAAATTGGAAAGAATGCCGATATAAAGATAGTCATTGAAGAGATTGAGGTATGTCCAAGTTTCATTGTTCAGAAAGTCATTGAATGCAGCTAAACTACATCTCAGGATGAGAATACAGTGGACATTGACACCGAAGATGTCTCCAGCTCAAGCAAGAAAAGTCGAACGGTGTGGTACATTTTCTTTTCTACTGTCATATCTCATTTTTTGTAGGTACATACACCTTCTGCAGAGGAAACCAAGATCAATGACTTTATTGTTCAACTCTTGGAGACGTATAAATGTGAAGATGATACTTGCCAAGCGAAACATTGTTTTGTTGAAGGAAACTCAGTTCATGTACCTCTTACCATGAATGCGTTTAGACTTTGGGCATCAGCTATGGTATGTTGTATGCGATGTTGTTTTTGTATCGTTAGTGCTAACTGATGTGTTTAGGTTGCGCACAGGGAAGGTGTCGACATGGAACACCCCCCTTCAGGTCCTGAATTCTCATCTCAAGCCAACAACAATGATATCAATGATATCGCTCTGCTTGCATGTCGTCATGTTGGCCTCCTTCCACAGCAACAGCAACCGCATATTACCGTTAATCTCGCTGGCCTTCCTGATCTTCTACAACGACAACCTCTCCAGAATCTTGCCACAAATCCCAACACAGCGCAACGGCCTCCTCCTCGCCCCAAGATAACTCTCGATGAATTTTGTTTCAAATACAGCCTTTCCACTGACATCCAGGAGAAGCTTGCACAGGTCAAAGTTAGCGGTCCTCATGGGCTTCGTTATATTTCAGAATCTGAGCTGATGAATGTGGTGAAGCTGGATCTTGGTGAACGAGGAGATGTGCAGGATGCCGTGGACAGGTGGATGAATGATTGAACTGGTTTTTCTTTTTTTTTTTTTGGTCGTGCACTTATTGTTATCACTTGCCGTTGCATGGTTTATTGTTATTGCTCTATCGTTATCACTCTGTTGTCATTGCACTAATGTTACCACTCTCCCATTATCACGCTACTGTTATCAAGATTGTTGTCATAATATTACAGTATTGAACTAACTTGCACTTTGTACTCCTTGTAAATAACACAACATTTTCGTATGCATAAGCTACAGATATCCACAATGTCTCCAGAAACCCCAAGTCATTTCAGGTGAGATGACCCGACATGCTCGATATAACTCATAATACTTCTCATCATCTGTAAAAGAAGCTATCCCCTCACGTCGAAGATGAGCTTTGATGGCAGAAAAATGCAAGCTCAATAGGCTGGAAGTCAGGGGAGTATGGGGAGAGGTATTCGATACGACATCCTGTATAAATGAAGTGAGTATTGGCTGAGTAAAAAAACTCAAGGGAAACATACCAAATTCCTCAACGATATCATAGACTTCCTGCGAATGATGTATCCAGGCATTGTCAATAAGGATTACGCTTTGTGGTGCTGGATATGGATTCATGGTTGGTAGCTGTATAGAAAGTCAATGAATCGTTGAGCTGGAGCAAGGAAATTACCCACCAGATCCTCACGAAGGAACTTTAGGAAGAGATCATGATTGAACGAACCCTCAACAACAGTAGAAGCAATAATGCCCTCGTCCAAAGCCAGAGCAGCTAACATAGACAGCCAATGGCCTCGAACAAATGGTGCATGTACTTCAACTCTCTCTCCCTTTGGTGCCCTGCCCCAAAGCCTCATATAAGTGCGATCATCCTTCGAGACTTCATCAACTGACACCAGATAATGTGGAGGATATTGTCCAATTCGACGAATGAAATCAGCGCGTTTCTGAGGGCTACGCTCTCGAGCAAGCTTCTGGACGCGCTTGACACTGAGCCCAGCTCTTTTGAATGCATAGTGAAGTGTTGAAAGTGCTGCAGGGATAAAACGGTATTCAAGAAGACGTTTTCTATATTCATCGAGAAACATTGTTGGTTTGTGGCATGCCAGGCTTAGCATATAAGAATTGTCAACCTCCTGAAGTAATCTGGGCCTGCCTCGTCCAATGGCTTTGGCTCTCGCAACGTTTCCAGTAAGAAGATGGCGCTGTTGAGCTCGATACAATGTCTTCTTCGACATATCACATATATCCAGGATTTCATCAAAGGATAGCGGCTGAGCAGGATCTCGGTCCCAGAGTTTAAGAGCGATACATTTTGATGCATCTGGGATGCGGCGATTCCCCATTGGTGGTGGTACAAGACAACGCGTAGCCTCTTACGTCATTGACAAGATGACCTCTCATTTTAAAAAGATTTTTTTTTCGAAAACCCATTATTATTTGAAATAGCAATAATTGAAAATTTCGAGCGATATTTTTATTTTTACAAGGTAATAATTGGACAATGATTGGGCAAGAACTGGGCAAGAATTGGTAGCTCCATCATGTGATGTAGATATGACAAGCATTGCCAAATGTGGCTTATCTGAGGCATGAAAGTTATATACCATGCCACAATCAACGGTCTTGGATTCTCTTTCTAAGATAGTTTGAGATTGTACCGATATCTTATTTAGCTTTATGTCATTACAGTGTGGCTATTTGCTTGGTTTACCGTATTTACATGTTAGATTTATGCCAAAAGGCTACGACAGCTACATCACATGATCGCGCTGCCCAATTCTTGCCCAATCATTGTCCAATTATTACCTTGTAAAAATATCGCTCGAAATTTTCAATTAATCACGGGCGAAAAAGACAATAGATTACAGACAAAATTTGTATTGAAAAAGACAATGAATTACAATCTATTTTTCAGAGGAAATTATCGGAGAATTTCGAGCAACATTTATACCGAAAAAGGTAAGTAATTACAAGGATAATTTCCCAAAAAATTTCGCCCGATATTTTTTGACGCTGGCGTAGTGACTTCTCTTTCTCTTACCACTATCCCCACTATCCAACCACTGTCTCGAGCTCATCGAGGTTGCATGCATGCCTGATGAGAAGTTAACGAAATACTTTAAGGTTTGCGTCTACCAGTGATCACTTTACTACGCTGTAAGATAGCCCTATGGTGTGTATCTTTGTTGATTTGTATGCTGTGGCTTGAGCGGCAGGTTTAAAGGTGAAATTTAAACTTTGTCCAAGCTGTATATTCAACTGTGTTCGTTTAATACCACCCGTACTTTAAAGGAATTTAGTAGTGTTTAAAACTGCTTGTTTACTCTAAGTACTCGTTTAATTAACTGATTTAAACACCTGCTTGAAGTACAGTAGACAGAACACTGTAAGCTGTGCACGAGAACTTGAATCCAGCTCATTTAAATGAAGTTTTAAACATGTTTAAATGGCGTTGGCCATGCCCAGCCCTGTTTAAAAAATATAGATCCGGTATATCAAGGGGATTGAACCTATGATCACTTACTGCCCAAAGTTGGCCCAAAGAGGGTTTTACTCTTACCTCACATTCAAGCACGACTCCGAGGTGGTCATAGACGTAGATAACAGCCTATGGGATGTGCTAGCCAGGGTGCGGACCGTCTTCCTAATAAGTACGGCTATTGGATCTCCATAGCCGGTTACTAATAAATGCATCTGCAAAACCTGGGACGAACCTTGGAGCTTTGGGATGCTCTGGAGTGCTCTGGAGCGCTCCCAAGTTCTGCAGATGTGGCCTTAACTTATTTAAACTCCAGAATCAAATAACAAAGTTAGGAATACTAGTAAGTATTTTCCTGTACTACAACGATTTAACAAAATAGTCAGAGAGCATAAGCAGGCGGTGGCTCATCGCTGATATCCTGTGCCCACTCACTGGATCCCCGCTGAGGCTGCAAGAAAATGATTTGATCTGACATCCTCTGAATTTGCACATTCAATTGCACCATACGCAACCCCCTCGCATGAACTTCGTCTTGTAAATTTCCAACCACTGTTGAACCCAGATGAGGAGGTTCCACAGCTACGTCTCCAAACTGCTCAATCTCCTCGTTCAAGTTCACTCACACCTGACCATCAAGCTCATTTTGACAGGAGTGCCACGGCTCGCCTTCAGCAGTAGCCAGTGGAAGGTTAGAGTTTGAGTAGTTGAGGTAAGGAAAGGCAGTTGAGACGAGAGCTGATGTATTGGGTACCAGAGGGTGCTTCAGCTCGCTATTAATGTTTTTGAGTGACCGTGGTCTGAAATGTTGACGGCGGCGGTGGCAGAAGAGGACTACTAATACTCCAATGAGAACAGCCAATCCGCCAATTATTCCTCCCACACTTGCACCTACCGACAGGTGATTTATATTAGTGGTGGAGGTGGATGGGGAAGAAGAGTCTGTCGAAGTCGGGAAGGTGGACAACTGCCAGGACTCTGATACCATTGACTCCGTCCTCGCGGCGTTCTCAAACCTGGAAGGTGTAGATGTCATAATTAACTCCTACATATCTATAAGAGATTCTAGAGATGGCTCACGTATACAGAGCATAATCAAAATTCACAAAAAAACTCTCAGTGAGATCAGATGTGCTAATCACCATCTGGTGAGCAGCATTCTTCAACCCGCTAGTCGAAAACACCAGCGCGTTTGGACCAAACTGGAAGTCTGGGAGAGTGCTATCGGGTAAATGAGTGAAGGTGCCAACCAATACGCCATCCAACGTGAAATTAGCAGCAGTTGTAGTCACAATGTCTGAAAAGATGCCTGAAAAGACGTCTGACTGAACATTGTTTACGAGAATGAAAAAAATATACAGGGCTGTTCCTTTAAGATTGTGATAAGTTCCGGTAAAACAGGGTAGGCACTACAACTCACCAACGAAATCAAACATTATAGAAATATTATCCAATGAAGGATGGTATGTTGCAGCTGTATAGGTACCGTTATATGCTTCCGAGGTTGGTGGTTGGATAGCACATCCTGTACATGTTTGGTTCGCCCAAACGGCCTGTCTGAGGCTTGTAGTGGCTGGTGTTGTAGGTAAAAAGACTGGCTTACATCAGGGAAAAGTGACATTGGTAAGTATTGATCCATAGCGCTCCGTAGCACAAGTAGCGGAGTAGCAAAGTACCCCTGTTTGTATTGTTCAGTATCATCCAGTATCATCCAGTATCGCTCAGTATCAATCGCCCAGGGCTCAGTATTGACAGTACTGCTCCTTAGCTCCCTCAGTACCTCTACTTTAGTGCTACTGACACTATCTTATTAGTAAAGAGCAGTCTCGTACTCAACTGTAGTTGTAATAAACAGTTCGACCCACTTAAATCATACAGAGTAGTAATAAACAAAAAAACGGAATCATATTGCATGTATCTACCAACAGGCTACAAAACAGGCTACAAGACTTGACTAAATACTTGTACTTATAGAACATAGGGTAAAGAAGGTACAGGTGACAAGAAAAAGCGGAATGCACTGAAAATCGAGAAAACATCAGATAAAGTTCTACTAAATAAAGCAGGTTCCGACGTACCTTGGGAATAAACACAAATGAGATGGTAACTCTGAAATGCTGTCAGTAAAAATAAACATCGAAAAAGCGAGAACACGAGAAATAGTCAGAAAATCTGCTGGAAGCTCTGTCAGTCAAAAGAAATGATGCGAGAATATAGCCGTACCAGGAAATTCCTCAAGACCCTAACGCGCCTAATCCTCTCACTTTGCAATTTTGATGTGTCCAGTGGAATGAGATTGGTTGAGGAGGTGGCAGTGGAAGTTGAAGAAACACAGAATCAAAGTTCGAAACTTGCGGCATTTAACAGGCACATGACATGAGACTGTACAGGTGCTAATGCCGATGCACCGGCATGTATCTAAGACTCAGCCACTCAGCCACGTGAGGTAGTGATGCCTATTGCCGATGGACCGGCAATGGACTTATGTTTTTTTTATACGACTCACGAGAGCCAAAAAGTAATGAGGCGCGCGTTAGTGTCAAGAGGTGTTAGATTATTCTACCTTCGGGAGACAAGCGCGTGCCGGTCGAGGTTTCCACAACGAATAAAATATTTGCAGTTGCACAAATAGAGTACTGATCTCTGCTCGACTCCAAGTAACTCTTTTGCTTGAGGATATAAGTATTCTGGAGTATAATCCTGTATAGTACAGTATCTTTATCTGGATTGTAAATTACCGATAAAGATAGGGCCGCCGGGAATAGTAATTACACATACCTATACAAATGGACGGGTGAACAATAGTAACTATGTGGAGCTATAGAAACTGACAAGCAAGCAATACGGGCTAATACGGGTGATACTTAGGATACTGATCGCTACCAATACCACAGTGGGTGCTACGCATCATTTCACTGTTTCCTGATGTATGTCCAGTGACGGAGTCACCGAACCAGTCGTCAATTGAGCGATTAACAGCCTGAGGTTGTACTGCGGTGATATCGAGAAAGAAGATGAGGATAACAAGTGCACCATGCATCGAGAATGCTAGTTGAAGATCCATTCGAGCACATATCGAAATTCGAGGAAGTAAGATGTTTTTAACCAGGCCGTGTGGTCGTTCCCCAGCTGCACAGACTGCGATGATTACTCATATTCAGAAAGTCATATGTTTGGTGAAGGTCCGCGGACCACGTCTTGTAGTACCGAGCTCAAGCTGGAAGTTTTCAACAGAAATACTAACGCCATGTCTCATCAGTTAGAATGATCAACTTTGATCATTCGAACTTGATTCGAATATGTGGCTGTTTCCTCAGCCTCCAGCTGCTGTGGATTCTTGAGGCGTAGCTGGATTTATACGTAGACCTCACAAGTCATAAAAAGAGAAATATTCCTTCACAGTAAAATTCTTCCTCGAAAATTTATCACGTATCCAAATCAAGAAATTAATCCGGCGCGGTTAAGACCATAATCTGGGATCATAATGAGAAGGGATACGCTCACGATAGGAGCAACTTACCATTGCTGACTGTTCAGCTTTAATTTGCTATAGAACTTCAAGCTTCAAGCGCAGTCAATTCTATAAGCCGTGAAGAACTGCTCACTGCCCGGGACACCAAAAGTGCTGATTACGGCTCATCACCCGGTGCATCTGAATAAGGGCGCTTGAAGGGCACCGTTGCGTTCAACTGCGTTTGTGAGGGCATATACTGGTTAAACAATATAATTGAGGAGATGAGATAGACGTATAGTATGTTGGCACAGGAATCGAGCAGAAATCAAGCAGCCTTTGAAACAGAAATGAAGGGATGGCCGGTAACCTGTTTCCCAAGTCGTAGCATCAGGAAATCGGTCCTCTGATAATGCATCAAATATTACGAAGAACTACCCAATATTATCTGACTTGGAAATTATTCAATGTTTCCTGGTCCCCCTTTCGAGTTATCGGATATTATAAAAACATTATAAGGCATTTGCAGAAAGTTTTGGTGAATTAAAAAGATTTACTTATCAAATTACTTATCTGAGAAGGAAAGCTCGTTGTAGGTATCGACAAAAGTGTAGAAATAATTATACAATGTCCAATGTCAATGTCAATGTTCAAGTATGTACCAAACCCTTTAGCGACTGTGGAGTATTGGCAGTGCCTCATTGCTCAAGCCCTGTGCCCCCGTAGTTGACCGAGTCTGCTTTTTCCCCTGTTAAACCGGCACTCGTTGTTGAATGTGAAAAACCAGATGGTTCCTTGGCCTTGCTTCTCAACTGCTCAATCTTCTCGTTGATCACCCAGATCTGATGTTCGAGCTCCTTTTGCCACAAATACTGCAGGTCAGGGATTGATGTATCTGGCGTAGACCATTTCCGATGTTGCCGTGAACAATCATCACCTGTGAGCGTAGAAACAGTAGAAACAGTATATTGACTGTCCCGGTATGAGGCACCAAGTGGACTCGCTCCCACTGTCGAGCGCAACTTTCTGCTGGGTACACGCCCTCGAGGTACATTTGTTTTGGAACCCATGTGCTGTACCACGAAGCTATCAGGATGCTCATGCTTGGTGCCGTCAGATGGTTGTGGTCCGGAGCGTCTAGAACGGCGGTGGCAGAAGAGAAGTATTGCTACTGATGCTCCAAGAGTGGCCAATCCTCCGATTACTCCCCCTACAATTGCACCTGTCGGAGAGGTGCTTGTGGAAGTAGATGCTTGTGATATCCTTGGTTCCGCCGCTACAGCGTCTTCGAAACTGTAAGAGGAATATAATTAACTACTTCACACGCCTGAGTTTGGAATTAGCCTACGTATACAGAGCATAGTCGAAATTTACAAAAATATGTTCATCAAGGCCAGACGTACTGATCACCATCTGGTGGGTAGCATTCTCCAAGCCAGAGGTCGAAAAGGCCAACGCGTTTTCGTTGAACTGGAAGTCTGGGAGAGACAGATCAGGTGCATGCGTGAAATTGCCAACCAACGCGCCATCCAAGGTAAAGTTAGCAGCAGTTGTAGCAGTAGCCAGTGAAGCAGGAATGTTTGCGAGAATGAAAAAGACATAAACGGCAGTTCCTATGATTACTAGGATAAGTTTTAGGCGAGCCTAAGTAGAGGAGATTGCTCACCAGTGAAGTTAAACGCTATAGAGATGGACCCCAGCATAGAATTGTACGTTGAAGCGGTATACGTGCCATCGAACGCTTTGGTGGTTGGGGGTTGGATAGCACAACCCGTACAATCTTGGTTCGCCCAAACACCCGGCGATGTAGGTAAGAAGACTGGCCTTTGTCCCGTGACGGAGTCACCGAACGTATCGTCAATTGAGCGATTGACAGCCTGAAGTCGAACTGCGGTAACGTGGAGAAACAAAACTAGAAGGAGTATACTGGGTACTCGTGGATGCATTTCAAGCGGATATCGAGGAAGGAATGTATTCTTATCAGTCTGTGATAGAAGGACAGGCAACGTAGTTAATAGCTGTTCCAGTGCACAGTCATTTACTTATATGTACCCTAGAAAGATTTTCATCTGTTTGAGTCCACATTCGTGCGGTATTAAAAGAGCACGTACTGGGATATCCTTGAAAACTCAACAGAGACGGAATGCCGACATGTTCTGCGGTTGAATCGAAATCCCATCCCTACGTCGACCTCACTGTCTACATTCTCGCTAGGAATTGAGCTCGTTGCATGTGTTGGCGTAGAGACCACTGGTTGACCACTTTCGGTCTAGTGCTCATTGAGCCGAGTAGTGGCCATACAACTATCATTTCGTCCAACTGTTGTTGAATAAGTCTGTGTCGGTATGGTTAAACGTGCTGATTAGGTTACCGTCGAGCCTAAATTTGGGAGTGGTCGATACTATGTGATAGCCGAGTCGTTATTCTGAAAGACGTATATATGGGAGTGCCTAGGAATTCGAGTTGATGCAAAGGAGTTTGCGACCTGTCACTGAAATCAAACGATATATGAGGATGTTATAATCATAGGTTGCTGCGCGAGACAAGGCCTCACATGCACATCCAGAGCAAGTGCTGTCTTGCCAAAAACCGGGGGTCAGACCGGTCAGGCCTCAGGGAGGGATATTAGTCCCTGTCTAGTAACAGAATTGTGTCGTTAATAGAGCGATTAACGACTTCGATTAGCTGCGAGTCCAACCGGAACCGGGATTGGAGAAAAACGCGCTAAATTTCGTTTACTAGGAGTTCGAGTTGCACGGTGGTCGAAGCAAACCGCACATTGATGCTGGGATAATACTGATAAGGCCTAACTGTCTTTCAGAGAAACAGGCACAGTAGTTCAAGCTCAAGAGAAAAAGTTTATTTACGGCTTGGACGGCTTGGACGCCCGTGACAGATCTAGACGCCCAACTCTTCCTTCTTGCCATGATCGAACCAGGTTCACCAACGCTCTCGACGTCTTCTTCCGGCTCTGATGTCGAAGAGCTCTCAATAAGTGGCCCTGGAAGCTCTACTCTCGCCTCGTCTATACCCATATCTTCATCTTCTTCCAAACGCCGTCTAAATCCTGGCGTGGCGTCAAACAGAGACCCAAAATCTCGCCGGCTCAAAGTTCATGGAGCAGCTGATGAAAGAAGGGACAGAGAACATGGAGTTAGAGGAGGAAATTGGGAAATGGGCAAGGACAAAAAGGAAAAGGACGAGCTGTTGGATATGTTTGTTGTCGAGTATCTAAGGAAAGGTGAGTATCTAGGCACAGCTCGACAAGTTTTCTTTGTTGTTAATGACTTTTTTGTGTTTAGAAATCGGAGATCCGTTCCTCGAGATCTCCTTAGACTGAGGATCGCTTTTGTATCGCGTAAACTGGTGAGCATGTACCGTTCTGTAAACAATGTGTTGATTGTTTGGTTTTTCCAAGATATACCCTTGGAATCACAATTACATCTATACAAACGGAAAACGTTATCGATGGAAGGTATTAGTACACAGAGCGTAGGCCAACATACTACATGCATCACAATGTTATCGATCTTTATTGAGGTGATCTCAGGGGATACTGCGAAAGATGGATGCTCGTCGACCTAGACCTTAGTCAAGACGGAGACGTGCATCCCATTCCAAACAGAGCAATGAATTAGCACCGCCTGCCAAGTGGTTTTGTAGGACTTGAAACGTTGTGTACCGTCGCCGCACTTGTGGCCCATCGAAGCCATATCAGGCTGAAGCGGCTTAAACTCGGCGCAATGCTCATTGTGAAGTAGAACTGTTACTGTTATGTATCTGTTCTACTAAACTTGATTACACTTTTGAAGCTTTGGCCATCGATCTACAGCGTAATCGAGTTCGTATTTTCCACGTTCCTGCACCGCCCGTGGCAGAAGGGTCAGTGTATGTGGATTCCGCATACTCAAGTTTCGAGGACGGCGTGTAGGTTCTTGGTGGAAATCTTCGCGTTTGCCTCCTTATACTGCGCTGGATACCCCGAAATGAACTTTTTTCTATCTTTACAGCCCGAGCTACAATGCCACTCGGCAACTGTAACATATTCTGTTTCTGAGCCATCTCCATCAACTCAGTCGAACGACTGACCTTCCTTCACGATGTCCTTCGCTTCATATGGGTTTTGATTGCAGGTACTAATCTTTATTCGCCTTTTTCATCGTCTCCCTCCAAACACGCCTCTACTGCTTCCCCTTTCACCAAGGATCATTCCCTCGCGACATATGAGGACATATGTGTCCATGCAAGCAAATTGGCAAGCGATTTTTGTGAGTGCTGCGTCTTGACACCAGGCAGTCCAGTGTAGACTAACGGAGTTGCCATAGAGACCTAGGTTTTACTAACTTAGCAATACTTCTCTCCTTTGTATGTAGACCTGAACCAGGTGAACGACATCGTAATTCAACTTCAGAGGGCTGATTTCGAAACGCTGAACTTGAAGCTTAAGAAATCGTTGGCCACTGGATTGAAGGAGAAGAGGTGGCTTCCGGAATTTATTTCGACGGAAAAGGTAGGATTGGGAGAGGTGGAGCCGAGGTATAGTAGTTATTTACCTTCATCCTACGTTATACTCGAAGCACAGACTCGGACAACCAAGTTTACTCGTCTCCCACACGCGCTGATTATATTATATATAGAACTTATGGCTTCGAAAACCTCTGTGGCGACCGAATACGGGATCGATAGTAGCCCAGTTATCTACGTACCTTTGCGATGTCGACACAACAACCGCTCTCAGAACTAGTGCTTTGCTTCTTCAGCCACCGCCGTCGTCAGCGCTCTACACCGCAGGCATTGATCTAGCCATAACCATAACTTCCGCCCCAGTTCCGATACACACAATCTTAGGGAATTCACCCAGTGCACAAGTCTAGTTGACAGTTGGTGTACCGCTTCAACACCTACGACCTCAAGTAGCGATCACTATGGACTTGCGCACATTCCCGACAAAGCTTCACAGCTCAGAACTCAGAAATTTGATAGGGAATTGTGGGCCAGGGCTCGATGGAGCAGAGTGCTCCTGAGAAGGTCAAAGGCGAAGCTAATCATATTATTCCTGTGCAATTCTACAATCTACAAGAGTGGATGACTGCTACGAGGAAAGGATATGGACGACTTTATGAGCCAATGTAAACTTGGGCGACAGGGAGGACATCCGACAGGTAATTCCGGGCGACATACTCGCGCAACCACATCGATATCGTTGGCAATCCTTCGGCGTTTTCTGTCTGCATAAACATGATATATCAGGCCCACCTGCGTGACTATAATATAGAAGAAGCCGCCAAAATGCTGGTTAGTGCCTTCTTCACATACATACACCAATAATGTGTAACTCCGTCTGACTCAAGAAATCCAGATCATGGCTATTCGTATTCCTTTTACAAATCGAAAATTGACAGCGTGTTTCCAGATGAACATTTCTAAAGTTCGCGTATACGCTGAAGTTCCAGGGCGGGAGGATCTACAACAGATTATTCCTGCCGCAAGCTCGGATTTTCGCTGTGGTCCTTGAGATGAACTAGCGATCTCTGGATTTGGCGTGAGTTCACTCGAGGACTATGCCACGAAATAATTCTCCTTCCAGATGAAGGTAATGTATGGTGCAAGTACAATCTCAGGCCAAATCCGTTTGTTTCTGGTTGACACTTTATAAAGTCGCTTTCCCACTTTTACAGTGAGTAACCAAAGATGGCCCCTATTCGTGCATATTATCTTCCCGCTGATTCTACTTCTGCCATCGATTCTCATCCGGTCAGTGTCGAGCACCTCAATGCCCTTGGATGGAAAATATCATCTGTTGGTGGTGGCCACGACGAAATCGTACAGGCCGGTCGAAAATTGGCTCAGGAATTAGGATTTCCCGTCACGCAGGAGGGTTGTATGGTTTCATTAAAATTTAACCTTGACAAAAATGCGAAGATGACACCAGAGGTGATCATAGCATTTTCTCTGAGTTCAAACATAAGTTCGCTCACTCCCAATACTAGATGGCTGCCTTATTGAGGAGAGCAGTGGAAATAGAGAATAAGTAAGTAAGGAAAACAAATGTATTTATGCTCACAGCCGCACTAACTCAATCTGCAGCGATGTGTGCATCACAAGTGAAGAGATTGTTGCTGTAACGGGCGGAACCCCTTATTTGGATGTTGAAGGTGAGTACGGTAACCCCATGCGATCTGCCCTAACTTTCTAGTGTACCCTAATAGACGTCACTACCGCCCGTTGGATTCGCATACATTTGGTTACCGGGATGCTCTTTTGCGCACCAACAGGAGCAAAGTTCCATCTTGCTGTCGACGAACGGAGCAGTGGGGCAACAGAAACTGTATTCTTCAAAGTGAGCCTTAGGCATCTCTAAGATTGACAAGTAAATACGCCTACTGAAGGTTGGCTAGGATACTATATACAATCAAACATTGCTTGTGAAGGAAGAGATCGATAACCATCCGATTCGTCAAGCTTATCTCAGTACTCTTGCCTGAATATTTGAATTTACTACGGGCTGAGTTGTATGAGTTGTATGTACTATTACCAGACGCAACATCGAGTGACAGGAGGCCCGTCACCGTATTACGAAAGATGGATGCTTGTCGATCTACTTATTCCAAGATGGCGACGTGCCTCCCATCCCACACCGAGGGAAGAATTAACGCTGCTTGCCAAGTGGTGCTGTAGGGCTTGAGGCATTATACATCGTCGGCGGCCCATCGAAGGCTGAAGCTCGTACTCAAGGGAATGCTCATCATGAAGTAGAACTGTTCGCTCTAGTACCAAACTTGATTCCACCTTTGGCTTTGACGATCGATCTTCAGCGTTATTGAATTCGTGTTTTCCGTATGCCTCGCTCGTGACAAATCAGAGGCAACAGCATACCAGAATAGTGATCCTGAGGCGAATTCCACTTAGTTTCGGAGCATGCAACCTGCTCAAGTTACGAGAACGGTGTAGGTCTTTAGTACAACGAACGCGGTTTGAGCCAGGAGTGTCTCTTAAGTGGCACGGAGTAAGGTCCATCAATGATAATTTCGACGACACTGGGGAGTGGTGTGGATCAAGCGGAACCTTTATCGGGGGTTATGGCGGGTCCTTCAAACGATTGGATGATGCTAGAGGAATGAGGTTATAACATAAGTTATGAAGACTGTAGATACCGCATGCCATGTTACCTGACAGATGCTCACTGATACTACCAGCTGAAAACTCGCTGATTGTCGCTCCTATTTCCCTACTTCGACCCAGAGTCTTTATAATCCTTGTAATCCACATACCCCTTCCTCTGCTCCTCCTCAGCCGCATAATTCTTCCCATACTTTGTCGAAGAGTCTAACACATTATCCAGCGGTTAATTATGCTTGATACACACGCTAGATCGGGATGAGAGATCCAAAGGTCTCCGAAGAAGATTCCTGCTGCTTTGCGGTCTAAGGATAGGGCAAGTATAGTGAACGAGAATGGTGAGAACCGGAAATCCATAGTGATGCAGAGTTGTGCGCGATTGGGGATAGAGCCGCCGCAGGAGTGGGTGCGCTTGTTGGCGATCGAATCGAGGAATTGATGAACGAGGCAGCCGCCCGCGCCGTGGACTGTGTTGTAAAATAAAGGAAGTGATGGGCAGTTGAAAGAAGAGAGTAAACCTCACGTTCGACACCGTCGAACCCTGCTTCCTTGGCAGTAACACTTGCTTGCTCGTATCGATCAAGGAGTTCTGTGGGATCTTCGATGGCGGTGGGCTAATCAGATCCGATTCAATTGAAGAGATACGAGGAAGGTACGATGCCACGACTACATATTATATATTAAGACCAAGTCAGAATTTGCGTGGCGATTAGAAAGCAGAGAAACAAACGCACCTGCGCAAAGATAACACTTCGTTCCTCATGTACCGCATCCGTGACCTTCCTCCAAGTCACGCAGTCGCTTGCTCTTTATTCCTTCCAGGCGCATGAGGCCATGTTGATCTACCAAGAGAGTCAATAAACAGAGTCAGCACGGCTCCAGAAAAACTCAGAAAACTTTGAGTTACATCGATACACCCTCTGGAACAAAGACAATCAAGCCTGCGCTCCTGACACGCCATTCGAATATTCAATGTTGAGATCGTTAGGAATGTTCGTAGACACCGAGCGACGTGCGGATATGAATATGCGGTTGCGGAGAGTTAGCGAGGATTCGAAGGATATGGGTTCGATAAGAGGAGGGTAGTTGGCCATGCAATGGCCATGACATGGCTTTGAGTGTTGGTTTGGGTATTGACGCTACTACTTATGAGACAATACTGAGTTAGTCAGCCAAACAACGGTGTTCACTCACTATAAATAATAATGATACTGCGTGTCTTGAGCTAAGAGGCTGGCCAGTGGATACCAGTGTTATTCCCGGAATACGCTCGCAGTGGTCCATTTCATCCCTGCCATCCAACTTCGATCTTGTGGTACGAGACTCGAAGGAAAAGATAATCAACTAATAGTAGTAACAGCGATTTCATGTCCTTCTGTATTGTGGATGTGTTGGGATTATGGTTAGAGTACAATTAGACGCTCGTTAGGCGCTCCTAGTACTCACCAAACAACGACCTATCCTAATGCAACGGACTCTTTTTAAGGAAAAACTGCCAGTATAATCCACTCATACCCTATCCAAGTACTTTATGTACGCCTTTTTCCGACCTCCTATGGCTTTACGCTCGATACTTAGTTTCGACCTGCCTTGCAACGGCAACCGGGCCCTGTTACCGCTCGGTAGGTTCGTCAATAACTGGCTGACTACTGGTTCTCGTACCCAATACCCAAGCGAAGTTGTGGCATCGGCGACAAAGGGAGCTTGAACATCGTTGACAATGTGGGTAATCATTGAAGAGATTGAGCAGCTGAGAAACAAAACGGAGCCATGTATCCCCCACGTCCGGTGGCATGGATGGATGTGCAGTAGATTCGGATGACGTCGGAGCTGCAAGTTTATCCTATGAAATACCTGAATCGCAGACTTGGACAGTCAAATTTACTCCTGGCGTTGATTCTACCCTGTCTAGATCTCGCACTTTCGGAAATACTGTGGCGAGGGAATACGGAATCCGGGATCATTGTCATGTCCCAGTCATCTACTTTCGCGTGCCGAAAGGATCTTCCACATCCAAAACCAACGACCAGTCTGGCCACTCTTGTTGCATTCAAGTACACTAGTACTTGTCTTCAACTTTCTTCCGCCGCCGCCGTCATCACTGCATAAAATAAAGATGCATTGGACTCATACACTCTCAATAAAAACTCCTGCTCAGAATTCCAGAAATCCGACCGGGGACCGACGGATGAGGCAGCTAGAGAAGAAGATGATGGAAGGCGAAGCTGATGAGTTCTTGCAATGAATTCTACTATTTACGAGAGTCGACGACTGTTACGCAGGAAAGGTATGAACAATTTTGTAAAGCAATGCAAACCTAAGCAATAGGGACGTTGTTGACCACTAATTCTAGGCTACGTACTGCCGCAGGCACTTGGGTTCATCGATATCGTTAACAGCCCCTGGACATTCCCTTTTCCATATGCTATATCGAGCCCATCTGCATGAATGTAATACCCCTAATAATGACCAAGTTCCTGGACACATATGCTCCGCATCCTTCTCAGAATCTCAGTGTATCGGAATTGGAAACATACGAGTACTATCTAGTATCGATTATGTTCATCCAGGTAAACGAGCCAACTGTAGGGCGAATGGGCCTTCCAATCAATTCATGATTGTCAAACGATTGCCAGCCTAAGGTCAGAGGTACCACCAGGGTCCAGATAGCCCTTTTGGAAGCATTTGGACTTTGTTGATAATTAGGGCATGTGAGAAGTAGGGGACTAACCAACGCTTTGGTGGGCTGCTTCTAATCATAGTAGATGAGCTTGGGTGCAAAAGAAACATATCGAGACTATATCGATGAACTCAGTGATACAGTAGAGCCTGGGTCGAAGGCAAAGCTGAACGCTTTCTCTCCAATTCACCTAATGGGCCAGCAATTTCTATACCTGAGTTCTGAGCGCTCCTAAGTTGTCAAGTGTGAATACCGTGTGCCGCTCCAACTTTAATGTCCATCAGGAACATGGAGGTTTGTTCGCTGGTGTGGAGTACAACGCTTCGAAGAAAATCATTCAAAGTCGGAGATACCAGCCTGAGATAGTCCTTTGGGGCAAAATGCACTCACGACTGTAATCAAAAATTCGAAGGTGTGTTTCCAGAAGAACAGTTTCGAAATACGCAAGCATTCGATTATACAGATCTTATATAGAGTCATAGCTGTGAAGTTGAGTCCGGGGACGAGAAAAGATCGACTAACACGGAAAATCTCTGGATCTGGAAGTCAGCTCTCGGACACGAAATAGATCTTCCTCCTAGATGAACGTGCCAAGTACAATTTCAGACCAAATTCATATGTTTCTGGCGGACACTTTAAATATTGCCTTCTCACTGTTACAGTAAGTAAAGATGGACCCCGTTCGTGCATACTATCTTCCCACCGATTCTACTTCTGCCATTGACGCATCTGGGCCCCCGGTCAGCGTCGAGCAACTCGATGCCCTAGGATGGAAGATATCCAATGTCGGTGATAGCCCCGACGAAGTTGAGCAGGCCGGTCGAAAATTGGCTCAGGAATTAGGATTTCCCGTTACGCAGAAGGGTTGTTCCCTTCCGTTCAGCTTCAACCCAGAACAAAATGCAGCGATGATGGATCCAGAGGTGATCATCACAGATCCTCGCCGAGAGAAAGCTTTGCTTACTTCCAATTCTAATTTCTAGATGGTCGCCTTGTTGATGAAAGCGGTGAAAGTAAATAATGGGTAATGAATACAAATACTCCTACACTCACCTCTGTATATGAATGCAATCTGCAGTGACATGGGCTTCGCGAATGAATTCGTTATTGCTATAACGAACGGAGCGAAACCGTATTTCGATGTTGAAGGTGAGTACAATCTTGCCCATGTATGTAATCTGTCCTAACTAATACCCTAATAGACGTCGCTACCGCCGGTTGGATTCGCGTCCACTTTGCTGTTGGCAGGTTTGTCATTTCTGCACCAACAGGAGCGAAGTTCCGTCTTCCTTTCGATGAGCATAACAGAGAGTCAGTGGGAACTGTGTTCTTCAAAGTGAGCTTACTTCTGTACTAACAAGTAAACTTTGTACTTACTGAGCTGGATAGGAAACTCTATCCAACCACGGATTGCTTGTGAAGGAAGAGATTGATAACCACCCGGCTCGTAAAGCTTATGTTAATGCCCATACCTGAATATCCAAATGCTCTATAAACTGAATTGAATGTACTAGTACCGTATGGCGTACACAATGTCGAATTCTATTTTGATATTTTCCCATTATCAAGTATCTGGTACGGGAGACCAACGTTAGAGGCTCACTCCGGACCAGATCGTAGGTTCGTATAAGTCCTTGTCAGCCTATCTCATGAGGGGAACGTGCATCCTATCCCAAACCGAGGAAAGGATTTCTTACGCTCGTCAAGCGAATTTGTAGGACTTGAAGCGTTATATACTTATTGCTAGAGGTCCATCGAAGGTGGAAGCTCTTACTCGGCTCATCATGAAGTAGAATCATGACCGCTCTGTGAATATGTTCTACCAAACTTGATCGCCCCGGTAGCTCTAAAGCTCTGGCCATTGATTTTCTGTGCAATCGAATTCGCATTTTCCACATAAATGCCTGATTCCTGCACCACTCTTGACAGAAGGGGTAGAGCTTACAACATACCAGAAGGATCACTGTGCGGTGAATCCCGCCTAGTTCCTGTCCAAATCTTTACATATTATCAGAAGTGGCTTAAGGAAGTGGGAATGGAGCACGTTATCAGCTGTATTTCTCTATTCTGAGTAATTTCAGTGGCACTGTCTAGCAATGGGGACTGGTGATGAGCTGATTCTGTGTAAGTACGCCGCAGAGTGTGATATATACAGCTTGGACACCTCCATTTCTATTAGATTACTTACAGCTGTATACTTATCCTTGTTTTCCTTTCCTTTCCTTGTGACTGCTGTGGCACTTGTAGATTATTTTCCCTCACTTATTCTCTTACAACTGAGGCGAGCAGTACTATATTTCTGCTGGACTGACTACCTGTATCCAACAGGTACAATATATAAGTTATTGTTTCTTAGAGCTGAGATTGACTTCGACGTTGGAGGAATGAGGTTGTACAGTAGTATACAAAGTGGGATGAGCTGGTTTTGGATGAGCGTAAGTTATGAAACGCTGTACATGTAGATACTGCACGCCATGAAATCTACTTCTAACAGATGCAGCTTGTAAACTCGCTGTTCATTACTGCTACTTCCCTACTTCGACCCAGACTCTCTATAATCCTTATAATCCACATACCCCCTCCTCAGCTCCTCCTCAGGCGCATAATTCTTCCCATACTTCGTTGAAGAATCGGCCACATTATCCAGCGGTTTATTATGTTCAATACGCCACGCTAGGTCTGGATGAGAAATCCAGAGGTCTCCGAAGAAGATTCCTGCTGCTTTGCCGTCTGGGAGAGTGAGATAGATGGGGTATAGTGAATGAGGATGGTGAGAAACAGAAACCTATAGTGATGCAGAATAGTTTGTGCAACTTACCTCGAACAACAGCCTCAGCCTCCTCCCTCGTGAACCCCCCATTCGAAAAATACTTGGCATTTTTTACGGCGGGGGCGTATGTAGTGAGGACGTCGTGTGGTGTGGCGCGTTTTTTGCCTAAATGATCAGAGTCAGTCGCCGAAGACTTTGTAGAAGAGGGAGGATGGAAGATAGAGACAGAAAAAGAAGATACGAAATAGAAAAAGAGGATACGAAATAGAAAATGCGGATAGAAGATAGAGGATGGGGATTATGAGAGGTCGTACTACGCACATACCATCGATAACAGGATCCAACCAATCTATATGGCGGAGCAGAACGAAATACGCCAGACCTAGTTTATCGGCTTCGGTGATAAAGTAGTTATATGTGTCGATGGTTTCTTGTAGAGGCATTCTGAGTTACAGGATATAGTCAGTATATGTTAGACGAACATAAACGCAAACGCACCCAACATCATTAAAACCCCCTGACGGACTCAATTTGACCCCTACCCTATCACCTCCAAATACCTTGATCAGCCTCTCAAGAGTCTGCAAACCAAATCGTGCACGATTAGGGATAGAACCACCCCACGAGTCGGTACGTTTGTTGGCGGTTGAGTCGAGGAATTGTTGAATGAGGTAGCCTCCGGCGCCGTGGACTGTGTTATATAAAGTAACGGAAGAAACGTGAAAGTAAGAGGTGGGCAGTTGAAAGAGGAGAAAGAGAAAAACTTACGTTCAACACCGTCAAACCCTGCTTCCTTGGCATTGACAGCAGCTTGCTCGAATAGGTCAAGGAGTTCGGTAGGATCTTCGATGGCGGTCGGCTAATCCAATCCAATCCAGTCGAGCGAAATTGTATGTATGAGAGAATGAATGAATCAGAATCAGAATGAGCAAGGTCACATAGTAAGAACGAGGGTTTATATACTGTTATACGCATACGCACCGTGACATATCCAGGCTCACCAGGCAGAAACCTGAACTTTCCACCTCGGGCTACAATTGCAGATGGAGCGTATACTGGTTTACCTGAAGCGACTTGTTCCGGAGCGTCGGGGTGGCTGATACGGCCGACTGTGAGTAATGGAGACAAAATTAGCTAGGATACGCTATTGAAGTCAAGAGGCGACATACGATGCCACAGCTATATATAAGGTAAAGTCAAAATTTGTTTTGCGATTAGAAAACAGAGAAAGAAACACACCTGAGCAAAGATAACGCTTCCCCCTTCATGTACCGCATCCGTGACCTTCTTCCACGCAGCCACTTGTTCTTTATTCCATATTCCAGGCGCATGAGGCCATGCTGTTCTAACAAGAGAGTGCATACACAGAGTCAGCGCTGCTGCATTGAGTATATAGGAACGCGGAGGAACACTCGGAGAACTTGAATTGAAAGTATACACACCCTTGCTGAGTGATCAACACGCCCTCTGTAACAATTAATCCTGCGCTCCTGGCACGCTGGCGGTAGTATTCAACGTTGAGATCGTTAGGAACGTTCGTAGGCACGGAGCGATTCCTCGTTAGTGCGGATATGAATACGCGGTTGCGGAGAGTTAGCGAGGATCCGAAGGAGATGGGTTCAATAAGAGGGGACTTGGTAGTTGGTGATGACATTGGCTTTGAGTGGGAGAGAACGATAACAATTTGGATTGGGATTTGAAGCTTGAAGCTTGAAAGCTTGAAGTGCTGCTACTTATGAATCTGATACAATATGTTCATCCCACGGCCGGTATCCTTTCCTTTCCTAAGACAGTTAGTCAGCCAAACGAATCGGTATTTGCTTACTACTGCAGTACCTCTAGTATCTCTTGACAAATGAAACGCTGCCCAAGCTAAAAGGGTATACGGGGTTTTTCCCCGCTCGTGGTGGATGTCCATTGACGAGCCTTCGCTGACCTTGTCATTAAATGTTGAACCTATGGATGTGTTGGTATTTAAAGCGAATACAATTAGACGCTCGTTAAACGCTCCTTCAATTACAACTCGGGAGTCGGGCCCTGGCTGTTCCTCAATGGGACCGCGCCGGTTACTCCCTTCCTTCCTTCCTTCGACTATCATACCTTCCGAATCCCTATCGTTTGTTGCAACCTGTGACAAGACCGTTATTTTTCCCCGTCTCTGTGTTTTGAATGTTCTGCCCTGAGTATCACCACGATTCTTCCATATAATACAATCTTTGTCGAACCTAACCGCCCTCGACAGTGGAACCGACCTGAGTGGAACCCAGTTTAGTTACCAAAACAGCGAGAAGGTACTTGGGTATGAACCAAGAATTGCACCGCGCGTCTATTTCCTCGCTGACTTTCCTCCTTGAAGTAACCTTGATAGTCATTTTCGTTTGCCAACATGGCAAAACGTGTTAATCTTCAATTTCGTTCAATCAATACCGGACCTCCTATGGCTTTACACTCGATACTTTAGCTCCTATAACATTGCAACCGCTCAGTTTTGTCAATAACTGGCTGACCGCTTGCTCTCGTACAAGCCATGTTGTGACATCTGCGACAAAGGAAGCTTGAACATCGCTGGCGGGTGATCATTGGGGAGATTGAGCAGCTGAGAAACAAAGTAAAACTATCTTCTACGTCCAGTGTCAGTTTACAACAGCGATAGCGCGGTCACAGAGCAGATTGGATGACAAGTTATGCTCTTGCAGCCTTAGCAGAACTCCGCATGGGCACAGGGCCTTGGCAACAAGGCACGCCCAGGTTCTGTATATGTTCGTCCTACGCAATACCTGATGCGCAAACTCGAACAACCAAATTTACTTCCGTAGGCGCATTGATTCTTGCTGTTGTGCTTTTAAAAATGTTGTGGCGACGGAATACGGATTGTCAATCAACGATGTCCTAGTCATGTACCTTCGCTATGTCAACAGGATCTCCCAAATCCAACACCAACAACCAGTCTCTCCGGTAGTGGCCAGCACTGCATAGTACTTCTCTTCTTCTGCCGCCGCCGTTATCAGTACCCCGCACCCCAACCACTTGACAGCATTAGTCATAAACATCGTCCCGATAACTTCATGGTACAGCACACAATGGTGGGTTCCAATGCAAGTATCCTTACACAATCTTATGTTCGACTTATAGGAACGTACCCAGTTCAGATTCGAAATTTACCCTCGACAGCGAGACTAATAGTTGGCAGCTTCCTCGCCTACAAGTAATGGTTAAGTTGGACTTTTGTACACTCTCGATAAATACCCCTGCTCAGAACTCAGAAATCCGATAGGAAATCGGGGATCGAGGGATGAGGCAGCAAGAGAGTGGTCCGAAGAAGATGGCAAGCGAAGCTGATGAGCCTTGAAATGAATTCTGCTATTGTCGAGAGTCGAGAGTCGATGACTGTTATGTACGCAGGAGCTAGAAACAATTTTATGAAGAAACACAAAACTTAAGCAACAGGGAAGTTGTTGACCCAGGCTACATACTGCCGTAGGCACTTGCATCCATCGATATCCCTCGACATTCTCTCTTCGATATGATATATCGAGCCCATCTGCATGATAGAAGCCACCAAAATGCTGGTTGATCCACTTCTTCACATACATGATACATATATCCTAGTGGGCGCACAAGCTACTTTACTGACCGTGTAGGCTCCTTCTCAGAATCTCAGTCTACGTCCTAGACTATCGATTATGTTCATCCAGGAAAACCTAAAAGTAAGGCAGATGAGCCTTCACAATCAATTCACGATTGTAAAACGATTGCCAGCCTAAGGTCAGAGGTACCACCAGATAGCTCTTTTGGAAGCATTTGCATATTATTGATAATTGGGGCATGTGAGAAGTAGGGGACTAACCAACGCTTTGGTTGGCTGCTTCTAGTCACAGTATATGAGCTCGGATGCAAAAAGAAACTTGTCGAGACCATATCAATGAACTCAGTGTATGTATGTAACCGGGACACATTGGAGCCTGGGTTAAAGCCAAAGCTGGAAGCTTTCCCTCCCACCTCATAGGTCAATTTCTATGCTTGAGTTTTGGGTGGTCCTATCGTCATGTGTGTGCACAGGCACTGAGCGTGAATACTGCCGCTCCAACTTCAATGTCCACCGAGAACACGGAGGTTTTATCGCTAGTGGGGAGTACAAGGCTTCGAAGGGAAGCCTCCAAAGTCGGAGATGCCAGATAGTCCTTTGGGGCAAGATGCACTCACGACTACAATCGAAAAATTCGACCGCGTATTTCCGGAAGACTATTTCGAAATACCAAGCATTCGAGGATATAGATTCATAGCTGGCCGAAGTTGAGTCCAGGGACGAGAAAAGATCGACTAACACGGGAAATCTCTGGATCTGGAAGTCGGCTCTCGGACACGAAATAGATCTTGCCCCCGGATGAACCTAATGCATAGTGCCAGATACAACTTCAGGCCAAATTCATTTGTTTCTGGCGGACACTTTAAATATCGCCTCCTCACTGTTACAATAAGTAAAGATGGACTCTGTTCGTGCATACTATCTTCCTGCCGATTCTACTTCTGACATTGACGCATCTCACCCTGTCAGTGTCCAGCAACTCAATGCCCTAGGATGGAAGCTATCCCATGTCGGTGATAGTCACGACGAAATCGAGCAGGGCGGTCGAAAATTGGCACAGGAATTAGGATTTCCTGTTACGCAGAAGGGCTGTATTATTCCGTTCAGCTTCAACCCAGAAAAAAATGCAGCGATGATGGATCCAGAGGTGATAATCGCAGATTCTTCCCGAGAGCAAGCTATGCTCACTTCCAATTCTAATTTCTAGATGGTTGCCTTATTGATGAAAGCAGTGGAAGTAAATAGCGGGTAATGAAAACAAATATCTCTACGCTCACCTCTGTATATGAACGCAATCTGTAGCGACTTGGGCTTCGCGAATGAATTCGTTATTGCTATACACTACGCCAGCGTCAAATAATAACGGGCGAAATTATTTCCGAAATTATTGCTGTAATTATTTACCTTTTTCGATAAGAATTTCGATTGAAATTGGTTCTCTTTTTCGTGCGAAAAATAAATTGAAAAACAAACAGAATTTCGCTCGTAAATCTTTGATAATTTCGTCTGAAAAATCTATTGTAATTGATTATCTTTTTCGATAAGAATTTCGCCCGTAATCTGTTATCTTTTTCGTCCGAAAAAGATAACGAAATTACTTATCTTTTTCGCTCGTGATTAGTTAAAAATTTCGAGCGATATTTTTACAAGGTAACAACTGGACAATGATTGGGCAGGAACTGGACAAGAACTGGGCAGTTCGGTCATGTGATCTGCATCTGCCAGTACTTCATCTGTCTTAACATGACTTTCAGTATCATACAGGATAGGTATTCATGGCAGCGCCAGTAATCACGCGCCATTCATCACAACGAAACTCCGAACATGGGAGAAAAAGTGGATTTTAGAATCAGGCATACTGAGCCACCGCCTAGTACTCAACTCGGAAATCACTCAAGATATAGAGCCGCAGACACGTCCCGCGGAATATTCTCATTGCCCAGCGAGACGAACTATCAATAGTGTCTGAAAGATCACGCAAATTCATACGCAGTCTTACTGTAAGCCCTCTTTTGGTGAACGACCCCGACAGACAACTATTGAGGCGATGAAACCTGGTTTGATATATGATGCGAAGAATCTTCTTGGACTTGTGCCGCTTGGAAGTGCTCAGCTGTAGTTTTTTAAGTAGTTTTTTCTAGTAGTTACTTGGGAGAATGGAGTTCATGTACTATCATGTACATAGTTCGACGCTATATCCTACCGCGCAGAGGATGGCGCGGAAATTTAAGAAATAAACAACTATGACCCTCGATAAAGAGCAGAACTCGAATTTGGCGATATCTTCTCGCAATGAGTTTATCATTTCAACAATCTTCTCGCAGTCTGTCTTTCTCCATTCCCAGCCCCAGCTAGCGCCATTCTCTAAGCTCCAGTCTTCTCTAACCATCTTTACATCGTTCACAACGCGGCAGGGATCCTGGCCCAACGACTTTGTCATTTTCCCATTCGCTCTCGATACCCAAAGCCCAAGCTCCAATCTTCAGTCCAGAACAACTCCAATCTCGACGACTCCTTAAAACTCTATTTTCGCCATTCCGACTACCAGCTTATCCGTCGACGTTGAGAATTTTACGCTGACCGGCGGGACTGTCCGAATCCAATTCGGCAAGTGTCGAGGAAGCATAGGGTACCGTTCAGGAGACGTGAAGGTGTTGAGGAAGCATAGGGTAGCGTTCAGGAGACGTGAAGGTACGTATGTTGACATGTGTTCTGCTTGTTGCATCTAATAGTTCTATCTTAGAAGCATTGCTTCCCCGCATCTAGAGGATCTCTTGTCAATAGAGCCTATCACTCCTACTTCCTGCGACGCTAATCCATCCAATCCATCCAGCCATCGTATCCAACCCAGACCGACCACTACCTCATACATTGCAAATTTGCGCTGGGTTGCCGTATCTCTGGACCATCGACTATCTCCACTTAGTACTACCCGACGCCAACTTTTTCCCCGTCATATCCCTATCGTCTCTTAACTACCCGCCAACATTATCGACAAAGTCCTCACCACACATCCACCACCGCGATCTTCTCCTTACGCCTACATCGACTAACTTACGCTGATCTCCTTTCATCGGAAATCCATTCCTCTCGTTGACCTTACCTTATTCTTATCATCGTGCTTGTCCTCGTGCGACTCAACGATTATCGTCCAAGCAGTCACCTTTCTCGCCTCGTCCTGATAAACGACACATTTCTCGTACTTCCAACGGCAAAATCACTAGACCTACTCGTTCATGGTGAAACGAATTACTTCCTGTTTAAACTCGTTGATCAGCCGGCGTCACCGTCGCCCAGTGTCCGTTGCGGACGGCCCTGGAGAAGTGTATTTCTTGTTGGAAAAGGTGGCGACAGCGAGCAATGTCATCGTCGCCAAACTGGGAATGACTATCGATTTTGAGCGCAGGATGGGCGAGCATCAGTTCTTTTGCCCCCAAATGGACCGTTTGGTGCTGTGGCATAGGGCGGTACCTTACAGACGACGAACCGGTAAGCTACAACGCTTCTCAGTTGGTAATTTAACAAACTACTTATCACTAGAAGCGCTACTACATCTGTACCTAGAAGATTTCTGCGTCGATCGTCCGAGAGTTATCTGCACCTCGTGTAAGTGTTTCAGCTTCTTCGACGTACCATGCTAACTGGAAATAAAGGTGGACGTAAGCACGTCGAGCTCTTCGCATTCCACTCCAGCCAAATTCAAACATTACTTTCATTACTCAACTTCTTGGTTTGTTAGAAAATGTAGTACATTGTTTTTTTTGTAATGATAAAGCACGCTTTGGCTCCTCCGAATCGGGAAAGCACTGAATATATGTGACAAATGTGAAATGACCGGAAGCGAGCGTAATTTAGCGCTCGTGCGTCTGGCGCTTGTTCAGCATATTCATCCACGGCCATGTCCACAGAGGCGTCTTCTTCAACTTCTACGGATCCGTTCCAGCTTACAAGGCCTGCAGAAGAATTCGCCACATAATTCAGGCCAGTCCGGTGGCCAAGATGGCATCAGTCACGACTTACCTCACACAAGGAAATCCCCTCGCCGCAAAAAAATCCGATGTTGAAGACTTTCTCCTTTCGCGCTCCCATACGTCTCTACATGATCTACGGTCCGAACTTCGGGATTACTTGGCAACGTTGAAAGAAGAGCTTGTGAAACTGATCAATAACGACTATGAAGCATTCATTAGTCTGAACACAGATCTCAAGGGGAGGGAGATAGACTTGTGAGCTTAGAGGCGCCGTTAGAAACCCTGAAGTCGGAGATATCAGTACGTAGCAGTACTGATTGCGAGATTCTAGTATAAGAGCTGACGTGTCTAGATCTCAAAAGCCGAATTACGCGCCGAAATAATCGACAAATTGGAAAGTAGAGCCGTAAAAAGAGAAGAGAAGGTGCGTGGTATCATTAAATCTGAAGATGATATACACCAGCTAACGACGCGTAGGCACTGTTGCATCTACTGCTCAAAATTTCAGAATCGGTGACGCGTCTGGAATCGTTGTTATCCATCGCCAATACGATGAACCGTGAATTACGAACGTTTCAAGGTATCCGATGATAATTGCTCATGTCTGTCTTTTCAACTTACTTCTTTTGGCCGGAAGAAAACCGATCGCATACAGTCGTCGTTGTCCTCCGACCTTGATGCCTTGTTTGGCTCTACACTTTCTGCAATCACCAGAGAGACCAGATTATCAGACCTGGAGAAGAACGAAATTATGCCGGATCTGACAGAAAGTTTGCGAACATACGATGTATGGAGGGACGCAGAAGAGATTCTTCGCACAGAGGTTATGCGCTTTTTCATAAAAAAGGTACCCCACCTGTGCTTTTACATTGAAAAGAGGCTTATCTGGATATAACAGACTGGTTACGTTGGTGCATTATCAGCTTCCACACTCTCCCTTGCTGCGTCATACACCGTTTCGCTCTTTCATGACTTCTGCTTTCTCCAATCCTCCATCACTACCTCCGCGAACACCATATACACCATTCATCCCTTTTTCTACGCAACAAAGCGCGTTCCCATCCGCCCTTGGCAAGCCAAAGTCCCCGTACTCCCGTTTACTGGAGGATAGCGACGAACCACTGGCAAAACTATACACGCAGATCCTTCGGTTTGTTGAACGGGACCTCAGTAGTATCATGGAGGTCGATCTTGGTGGAGTAGTATTTGCAGCCGGTAGGCCCGATGAATTTTTAAAGGTGCGGCTTTCTCTGGTATATCATTGGTTTCGTATTCTCACAAAGATAATGCAGAGCTATGAAATTACGCAAGCGTTCATTCGCTCTCTGGAGCTCATGGCCCCCTCCGCGCAAGCAGTGGAGAGCCTGCGTGCACATCCTGTATATACTATCTTTGAGAAGCGTTGGCAGTTGCCTGTATACTTCCAGATGCGCAGGAAGAAGATCGTTAGCAAGGTTGAGGAAGCTTTTACCCTTCCTGTTGAGTTATCCAGGAAAATCACTGGTAGGTACGGTTGATGTTGCGTATGTTTGTTCTAATGTGCTCGTAGTGACGCCGATTCATTGCTCACTCCTCAAGCTACTGCCATCTGAGTTGCTCTCACTGCCTGTTGGAGCGCCGAGATTTATATCCCACAGCTGAGCCACAGATTCTGGAGACTGACGTTGCAGGTATGGACGTGCTAACTCCCATCATTATTATCACCGACATCTCCATCTTCTAAGCAGATATCGAGTTTGGTTGAACAAAGTTGTTCAAGAAAATAAATTTAATCCGTTGAATACTGTCAATACTGGCAAGGTACGCATTCTCATTTGTTTTGGGGTCAAAATTTCACCTCAATTCAAGGTCTCAGAGAGGTCTCCAACACCTGCGCTTGGTGAACGGCCCTCGGTCGAAGCTTTCTCTTCTGAAGAAGCAACGCTCCACAAATATGTCGCCTTGATCGCAGACCTTAAAAACTCTCCTATCGAGCACGACGACTCTCTGGAACGAAGAAAATATCGATGATGCTTCCTGAACCGGACGAGATTGAGGAAGAGCTGACACCGCAAGGTGGTTTTGTTTGGAGATCATCAACGAAAAGTATCCCTAAAATTCCTTTTCAGATGCGTTGGAAAACATCTCCCTTGCAATATCTGCGTTGATTGTGCCCATGTCCAGTACAGTTGTCTTGATCTTGATAGAGAGAGATGTGTCGTTCCTTTAAGCGCGGTCAAGAAGATTCGCACAGATCTGAGGGCAAAGACAAACAAGCAGCTGCCAATGGAACCGCATCCCTGGGTATCATCGATTCTTCGACCAGTCAAAGTCTTCTTTGGAATAACTGGAAGTGACGGAGTGGGTGTTGCGCTTAAGAATGACTATCTTGATCTTTGGGCAATCAAATATTTGAGAACGTCTGTGAAAAGCAAGTCGTTTCCATTACTTTTCGGTCCATAATCCTTATTCCCATGCAGGTACATCTCTCACGTTTCCACTCTGAAAAAAGCGGAAGAATCCTTGCGGCGTCTTAAACGAGGAACCAAAAGTACCGGGTTTTCTTTTCGGTAGTGCTAATCCGAAAGATGACGAGGCAGAGATGAAGAACGTATTCGAGCGCAGTTGATATCGAAGCATTGGGGAAGGACGCCACAACACTTGGTATCCGTCCGGAGAACAACCACGCCTTCGAATTCGTAGCTTTGAGCAACCTAGTACAAACCAACGATCGTAAGTCCACAGCCTGTCTGCCCTTCGTTTCATATTTAACTTCTCTCCGTATGTAGCTCCAGAAACATCATAGAACTGCATAAAGGTGTCATTAAGCAAACTTGTTTATTTCCACTACTGTATGAGCATACCTATCCTACCTAAGTTGGTGAACATTGGCTATGATAAATGGATCCTGTCCGAGAAACGATAACTCGCGGTTCAATCTACTGCTGATCCTTGGTCCGACGCAACGGAGGCTTACGACAGACCAGACAGTTGGTTGTCCTAAATGGTGCCTATCCCCTCACACGTTCTCGTGCTGCCTTTTCCAATGTGTTAAACAAGTCTCGATCGATTAGATATTTAGTGATGATAAGCATATCGCTGTCCGAACGGTACGATTCGAGCATCCCAGTGAGTATGCTACGGAACTCGGTGTATTGAGTTCCAGATGTTAGTTGCAGTTGAGGGGCAGCATTGACGAGTCGATTGAATAACCGGGGAAAAGATACTGCACGGGTGGTTGTAACGGACACAAGAGCGCTAAAGGTCTCTTGGACCAAGGACCGGAGAGTGGAAAATGCTTTTCGCCTCTAAGCTTCGTAAAACGGAATCAACATCGAGAGCAAGTGCCTGTTGGAAGCTGACTGAAAAACATCCACGAGCTCGGTGACGAGGCTTTTATCAAAGACGTCGGCTTTCGCAAGCGCCTCCAGGGGTTTCCCTTGCTGATTCAACGCCCATATCGCAGCGTCGAAAACTTTGTTGTTCTCGCATGCTGATCCCAATCTAGTATACCGGAGGGAAGAAGATATTTTAAAATACCATCTGGATGGAATCGGCAATGCAAGGTGATGTAGAGGTGCCGAAGCGATTGTGAGAGATTAGGGGAAGGATGGGGACTATGAGCTTGATGGTACTCTTCACTGTCGTCTCCCATTGAGTCTACAGCTCTGTCGTGCAAGGATGGGAAATGTTCATCGACTAGAAATGCGGTGCTGGATGGGCTTTTGTGCATCAGCAAATGCAAGGCATCCTGAATCATGACCACTAGCTCCCGAGGAAGCGTGTTATCAAAAAAGCGCGTGGAAGTTTCCAAAACTTCGTCGAGGTCGTGGAACATCTCAAACAAAGGGAGAGATGAATCCTGTAGGAATGTCTGTAGCAACGACCCCCATTGATTATCTTGACGATGCCATTGTCGGAGGATTCTAAAGAAGCCAGCGTTTCTAAAGAGTTCCGTTATCTGCGAGACGTTATGGGGTTGTACGCGGACAAGAGATATTGTGCAGCTAGCTGTCGATCTTCCTGGTATCGGATCTGTGTCCTCAGCGAGGTATACAAGGATGTTGTGAAGAGTGAAAAAAGGAATAGCTTCCTGGAGGAATTGCGGAATACTGGGGAATATTCCGTGCAATGAATATATGGATGAACGTTTTGTCGGCTTGGGCGAGGAGGTTGCCAGTAGCCACAATGTCCATCAGGATGGAACAATAACCAACGGCGGGAAGACTTGTCATTCAAATACGCATCCTCGAAAGCGATATCAAGCGAATGCAGAAATGATTCAGCATAATACCGAAGTAGTTGCTGAACATATGGATAAAGTAGGTTCTGGGCCATCGTCCTCGTCGGCAGTCAGAACGAGCTTTCCGCCTTACCCTCTGGCCAAACACTAGGACCGACCAAAGAACAAAAAACGTGTAAACAGCCTTTTTAGCCGCGAGTGCTTCTTCCTCACTTAACGGCTGTTCACTAGGGTATGTCAATCCAGAGAGTATGTTCGCTAGGTAAGGATAAATCTTGTAGGCATTCAGGATGACCGGTTCCATATCCGCCATCGACGACTCTGCGTACTCTGCCTTGCGCCGGCGATATTGATGCACTTTGCGAATTAAGCCCAGTAGCTCGACCACAGGAGCGACATAGTCCCGCAACGCACGGGTATAAACATATATCAGAGCATCGTACAACTGGTGAGTTTGCATATCCGTACAGCCTGATTGATATCCAAGCATTCCGCACCGATGTGCCAGATGATGCGCTCGACAAGTCAGGCCGGGAATTGTCATCGTGCATGGCGACTAGCCGTTGTGTAATACGTGGGGGAATGTAATGGATTTGGCTGTTGAGAACAAACACCTCGAGCTGGGTGAGAAAATCCGCGAGATGCCGTTGTCATCGTATAGCTGGAACAGATCTTCGAATAAAAACTCGAAACCATGCAGCGCAATACACGCGCGAGCACATGAGGAGACAAGGCCCTCGAATAACGAGGTTCGGTCGACCCCACGTCCGTCGGGAGTTCGGTGCGTCTCGTCCGTCATACGATCCTCTGAAAAGGCGTAGCTGGCCGAGGCGTACATCAGCTCATGTAACTTTCAAACTAAGAATTTTGTCGACCCAAGTCAACAGCGTCCCTACTTTTATCTGTTCTCTTCCCTGTTACACGACGATAAGAAAACCATGTGAAATTACTCTAAAAGAAGTTACACGCACCAAGATGAAGATTTTTCCCTTATACACCCGTACACTATGGGAGACGTCGCAACAGAATCAGAGCACGATGCTGCTCCGGATACAGTGAGCCGCAGCGATGGCGATATCAAGGACAAGCCGTCAAACGATATCTTCTCAATAACCTTCGTTGAGGTTGTATACTTGTAACGCTGAAGCTGTAACAACAACGGCTTGCTATATATATAAAACCAGCAAGTCAGCCACAGCCTACGATTCAAACAGGGATCCGGAGCGAACGTACGAACGAACCCACGTTGACATTTAACCACTGAAGAGCGAGTATATCCTCATCCGCGGACCATTTCCCAGCATCCAAGTCCCACCTCGACTTCACTCGATTTCCCCGTCTTTGGATGGCGCACGATCTGTCTAGACCGAGACTCGTATACACACGGGATGTGCATTGTACGACCCCATGAACACGTTAATAACGGTGTACTTGGCTCTCCCACCGCAGGAGCCCTTCCTCAGCGTTTGGATTGGTTTGACACTCGGAACCAACACAGTGTAACCCTGGATCTGTTTCTTGCTTTTGATTCTACAGCATCGACGCTACGGGGGAATTTGAACCAGATTTTGGGGGTTGGGTGTTAGCAAGGCCACAGTCTGTATGCATCGGTGGATGAGTGTCGTGCCTAGAGGAAAGACATCATCGCAAGATAGTATACCGAGAGCGTTTTTTCCTCCTTTCGAGTTGTCGGAGACTCGACATCAGGCAAAGTAAATCCGAAGAATATCAGAGCCTCGACGAAAAGAACCTTGCCCAAACTATGATAAAACGCAAGCCCACTTTCATCAGCAGAAATGAGGGCGGTATGTCCCTCAGCAACGAAACCAATATTGATGATTCTCGAACCTTGAACATGACCTTCTTTGCGACGGAGACACAATTGCAAGTGTGGTGGTGGCGACGATACGAGCGGGAGTCTGAGGGACTTTGAGGTCATATAGCTGGATGAAGCCCGTGGAATGACCAGAGGCGATGTAAGTATGGTGTCATGGGATAATAATGCCAATGCGTTACGGCGCCAACGGATTGCCCTACTTGAGCCAAAATAAGACAGAGTCCACACAGGACAAAGGAATTGCACCAACCTGCAGTAGGATGATAACATGCATTTCAACGTCTGCCTGAAATCATAGACACAAATCTTCCCATCGTCTGTCCCCACACATATCAATCCATTAGCTGCAATAACCGTAGGAGAGGAAGCTCCCAAGCAAGCATATCTCCAATATATCGTAAGGGATCGTGAGCGTGTAACTCGATAGATTGAGCTATCGAGTTGAGGAGGCCAGAAGGTCTCCCGCGAGTGAGGGCGTGATAAATGAAGAGGTTAATGTTGTTTGGCTCGCCCGACTTTGCTGATGAAATGTTAGGGGCAAAGGCGTAATTGACTGCAAAACTTACCCACCTTTTGTGGGACCGTTTTCACCAGCCATTAAGGCCCGACAATCTTCGCAAATCTGTTCCGTCTTGTCCATAACTTGGAAGAATCGCTTTCCAACTGGAACGTTCCGAGAAGTCAAGGCTTCCATCTCCTCTTCGAAAAGAGTGAACCGGTTTAAGGAATAACGACACGAGAGTTCTGGGATTCCACTTCCTGTCTTTCGTGAGATCAGTAGCTAGTTGATGAACATCGGAGATTAAACACGTAGGTTACCTGCTCTTCGCGAAGAGACTGACTTGCTTTGTGCGCGAGCTGGAGATGCTTTTCAGCTTCGTCACAGCTAGGATGCCGAATTATTTGCGGGCAATTTGAGGAATTGAACAAGGTGTAAATTCTTCAAAGAAGAAAGCTTTGAACACATCTGAGCGGAAGTAAGTTTTAGCAACGTACCTAGCTCCCAAGAATACGAGTTCATATTTATTGGCCTTTTCACCGGTTTCAAACTATGCGAAGGCAACATCAGCTGATAACAGAGGGATCCATTGCTGGCAGAAGAGACCCAATTTTCACGGCCACTTAGACTCTATTCGCAGCATTAAAGGCTCTAGAGTTTGACATGGCAGGAAGAGTCTTATAATTAGGCGCGCGCTTATGATGTCAGGCAACCGGCCGGTCGGCCGATGGCCACTAGCTACCACTGTCCGTCCTCTTTTGTAGTGCCTATTGAAAAAACAAGCCAGTTGATAGCTATATTGGACTCCATGGCCCTGGTCAACTCGTGGCCCTAAGTCCTTCTAGGTAGGATAGAGAATACATATTCATTTGTAAACAAGATAAGTATGAGAAGAGGTCAAAGCGTCCTCTACCAAAATTCCATCAATTCACTTTCTATTTTTTCCTTACTAGTTTCTATCATTTTCCGACTTATATCAGCCAGGCTGAGCGCTACGAAGGGTCTCTAGTACGACTGCCGGCCTCAAGGATTGCCTAGTCTTCGATGAAAGATGTGGCAATGATGAACGGGTCTATGTTCCTTTTCCATCAACTTCGAGCCTATCTTTAAGTAGACCACCATTGGAGACTTTGGGAGAATGCCGGACCTAGTAGTCTTAGTGACGACTCTACAGTGGCCATTGTATTACTTTTGGGGCTTGAAAATTCCGCCACATGGATTCTTGAAGACGCGGTGTATCGAACCTTCGTGATAGGGGAACAGGGAACGAGAGTTCGAGTATAAAGCTCGATCCCCCGATGTAGCAGTGTTTTCGCAGGCCGCTGCGGATGTCGGGTAGTAACCGGGGAAGGGAGATTCGCATCCTCTGACTTTTCTATAGATTCTTCGTACGGGGATGGGGAGGAAGAGGAGGATACGAGCATCGAAAGATCTTCTTTCGAAGGGTGCCGATGATTGGGATTTCAGGGGGGGGGGGTTGGGGTGTTTTCTTTGTATTTCCTTACTAACCTATGGTCGTCCTTCTTACAGAACCTGGTAGCTCGTATGTCACAGCGCCTCTCTCACCTTCGACCCGCCTTCGACTTCACCCTATACTCAATGTTGGTGTTCTTTCCTACTATCCTCATGGCTTTGGAACTAAGTATCTTTTTCCGACTCCGTAGGATCCTCAAAGATGTTGTGATCACCAGTAGTGCGCGTGCTACGTTGGATCGACTAACAAGATATTACAATCATTGAAGCGCAATGGGTGGCACAGGCTGTGCGGCCTCTTGTCGATCAACGTACCAAGTACTAGTAGTGTGAAAGGAAAGCCAGAAAAGTTCAAAATAACACACGTTTATGTTTTTCGAGGTTCTGATTATGACGCAAAGTATAACAACTAGTATAGTTTTGAGAAAGGAC